>JABUQX010028173.1:22500-45000 GCA_015478945.1 Trachelipus rathkii | reverse complement strand
TAAACAGTAAAACACTTGACTTGGAAATTTGTTTCCAGCTCAAAATCTTTAGTTTTTACAAACAGCTCTATATGTGCGTTTTAACAAATAACATCCTCAAAATGGAACGACTTGAGGAATATAATCAGTTCAAATTTATCTATTCTATTCATTGGTGAATAATAATAATGCAGAGAGATCTGTTACATTAATAAAAGACTATAACACACACCTTACAAAAATGAAGAACATTTCAATATTTACTTCAACTCGTTGGTCTAAAGGAAAAATTTCACAAAAGGAACTCAAGAGGTGGGTCAAAAGAAATGAAAAGTAAATAAAACAAACCTAGTAACAATCATTATTAAATAAGCTGTAGAAGGAGCATACAAAGGTAGACCATTAAAATAAACATGTCTTCATAGTTAACTCTCTGGGTGATGTGGGAAGAAACTATAAAAATACTCTTTAAAAACTGGCGGCATCATTTTTAAACTCACTTAGAATCATGTGCTGAATTTTTGGTTGTATTAGGCTTATAAATCAAACCTACATTTTGGTCATGGAGACTTATAAAAATTAAAAAAAATTTCCTCACTTTAAGCCTAGGGCCAGTCTAATAGATATATATATATGTATATATATATATATCTATATATATATATATATATATATATATATATATATATATATATATATACTGCTATATATACCCTGCCACATATATATATATATCTTTGCATATGCTGCTGCTAACTCATATATATATATAGGTCGTACATTTTACGACTCAGTCAGTTTTGATTTTTTGTTTCTTTTAACACTATTGCACAGTATACATTACTAATGGTACTAAAAAATGGTGACGGACCTTCAGATTTAAAGGTTCAAAATCTTTTAAATAATTTTTAAAAATCACATTAATATGAAAAAATTAAAAGAATTAAATATCTCAGAAGATTTTGACCTTACCAAAAAAAACAATTACATATTTAGAGAATCAACATATAAAGCTTATTACAAAATATAAAAAATAAATAAATAAATAAATAAAAAAAAATGAAATATCTCGAAAAAAAGTACAACACTTATGAAACCCAGCCCATAAACCCCAGGATGGCCATATCTAAAGCTTATTTAAAAATGAAAAAAAAAGTGGGGGCTTTCAATTAGGCAGGGGACAGAGGGACATTTTTCCTTACCCATGGGAGAGGGTGGAGGAACTGCCAGCTGACACCCAAATATAAGAGGCAGGGTTCCAGGGGGCCTCTGGAAGGAACGGAAATAGTCCTACCTGTCAAATTTTGGATGGCCGAAGACCACTGCTCATCTTTTGATTTACCCATAGGTGATATTTAGTTAAAAAAAGCATATTAAAACGATAGGAGTGTAAACATATTCAGTTCTATATCTTATTTTTTGGATAAACCTTCCGTCCACCACGCAAATTGATTATTAGGGATCATATACAAGAAATATATTAAAAAAAGCAAAAAAAAATCAAAACTTGAAGCGGAGTCGTAAAGACATAACAGGTCATGTATATATATATACCATATATATATATATATATATACATATATATATATACATATATATGCGCGCGCATAAATATATATATGCCATACCTGCCATAATAACAACAACACCCGCCTCATATGCTATACTCCCCGCTATATACCACCTCGCCCGCCATATATATATATATATATACCTGCTCTGCCATACCATACCGCCTTACCATATATACCCTGCTCTGCCTGCTGCTATATATATACTTTCTTTCTTCTCTCTATATATATCATATATATACTATATATATATATATACCTAACCACACTTTATCTGCCTCTGCATATATATATATCTTAACATACTCTATATATATATTGATAATTTACAAATTTTCTTAAATATAAAATTAAAATGAATGGTTAACTAAAGTATTTCAAATTATTGTTTTTTTAATTTTTCGAACGTTAAGTATTTTATTAATTTCTTTTTATTGTATTTTTATTTATTTATTAATATTATTTGGCAGCTTAAAAATTATTATTTACGATATTACAATTATTTAAAATTATTTATAAAGGTATATGTTTTTATGACATATAATTCATAAAAAATACACTGACAGACTCAAGTTATGATAAGCAGTTAAATAAACCGTATGTGTTTAATTCAATCTCATAAAACAAAAATTACATCTTCCACGCATGCGCCGACCGAGAAAAATATGTCCTTTTAGTTAAGATTTGAAATGTCTTCGTCATCATTGCATACTTTGTTTGTTATTTCCATAGAAAAAATAGATAAAATTAGATTTCAAAATTCTAAAAAATATTAAAAGAAATATATGCATTATCAGTTAGTTGTCAGATCCATTTTATTTGAGTGTGCGACTGCACTTGCTATATTACCCTTAATGACCTCCTCTAGTTTATATATATATATATATATATATATATATATATATATATATATATATATATATACCTTATATATACCGCCTTATACCTCTACTCTGCTCTCATATATACCAAGCATATGTCTATAAAGAGGCCCAGGGAGGAGGGGCCCATTGATACTTGTCTTACTTTGATTACTTGCTTATATATATATCATATATAACATATCATATATATATAATATCTTATATATATATATATATATATAACATATATATATATATATATATCATATACTCTTTTTACAATATATATATATATATAACTAATATATATATATATATATATATATATCACTCTATAAGCTCATGTATGTATCTTTCGTTCAGTCTTTCACAGCGAGATCATATTTGCTGTTCTCCTCATCTTTCTCCTATATATATATATATATAAATGTCGCCGAAATATATATATATAATATATATATATATATATATATATATATATATATTACTATATATCATAATATATATATGTATATAACTATATAGTTATCATACTCTTAGTATATATACTCTATATATATATATATATATATATGGGATGATCACCCTTGGCGGTGATAATACTATATTGAAACATCGCGGAATAAAATTTATCAAATCGTCGCAAAAGTAACCATAAAGCATACCAGGACAAATCCACGATACTCTATCCCATACATCAGATGAATTACAAAGAATATACAACATAAAGAAATGCTGAAGAAATATTTTCGCGTTCACTTCAGTTGGTTTCTTTTATCAATATCTAAGACAATACAGTTTCAGTATTGAATTTTTATAATGTGCAATTTATTTTTCCAGTTTTTATTAATGATAAAGTGTATATTTATATAGATCTAAAAGCATTTGTATATAAGTATATAAACTCTTACTTTATATATATATATATATATATATATAAATAGATATATATATATATATATATATACTCTCTTTGCTATATATCTTATATACTTTGCCTGCATATATATATATATTCTTCTTCACTCCTTCTTCTTCTTCTTTACCTTTTTTTATTGTGGTGTTCCTCGGGGTTCTGTCTTATCTCCTACTTTGTTCTACTTTCAATTAATGATCTTCTCACCACACACATCTGCTCTATTCACTCATTATGATGACTCAGACTACCTTTAATTCTTTAACTCATTTCAATTCTGTCTTTCTTTTGCTTTATACTGAATTTTATATCAAGTCTTAATCATAGTTCATTCTCTTAGTCTGAACCTTGTGAAATTCCAATTCTTTACAAAAACTCAAACACCCCAACATCTCCCTCTCTAAGACACCTTCAACTTTCCTATCTCTTTCGACGGTTTCTCTCGTCTCTCCTGTTGACAATATAACATCCTTGTTGCACTTAACATAAACAAAAAAATGTCTTGGAAACTCACATCACAACATATTTGCTAGGGCGGCCTCAAAGAAACTGGGAGTTCTGTTAGGTACTGCGAGACTTTTCCCTTGTCTACGGTTGCTCCAGCTAAGCATAGCATTTCTCCACGTATATTAGCGGGGACTCCTCCCACCACTTTTGCTCTGGTTTCACCCGGCTTTGGATAGGGGTCGAGTCAAGGCCCAAAGGCTTGCAAACTGTTCTGTATTTTCCAGTTCCCTTGACCCTCTATCTTTGCGGCGCGATGTTGGTGCCCTATCTCTTTCTATAGGTACCGCGGCACGGCAGTTGCTCGAGGGAGCTTATTACTCGCGTACCTCCACCTTTACATCGCCCTCGTAGAACTAGGGTTGCTGTGTGCACATGGTTTGTGTTGATGTAGGTAACTCCAAGGCTAGTTGCTGCAGTGCTTCTTCTTTCCTGCCATCTGTTTCTGTGGGAATTCTTCCATCTGTGTTTCCTGCTGAATTTAAATACCCTCACTTTACAAAGCCTGCGTCACAGAAAACTGCTCATCTACGTAATTTAATTTGGTTGTTGCTTCTCAGGGTGAAGTAACACCCCCTCATGAATAGGGCTCACGCCGTGAACTGGTAGTGACAACTGTAAAAAAATATATATATATATACTTTATATACTTATATATATATATATATATATATATATATATATATATATATATATATGCTCTTTCTCATACTTATATATATATATATATATAAGATATACTCCATATATATATATATATATATATATAACCTTATATATATATATTATATATATATGTATATATATATATATATATATATAATATATATATATATATATATATGTTTTGTTATATATTTATATATTAAGTTAATATATATACATAAATAATATATATATATATATATAATAATATAATATATCTTTATATAATAATAATATATATATATGTATATATATGCTCAACTATAACTGCCTTTATACATAGATTTACAGTAGTATAACCATATGTTTGTTTATGGTACTTTCAATAACTATAAGAGAAAGTGATATATATATAACATATAAATATATATCTTATAACATTATGGACAGATCTGAAATTTGAACTTGGGCTGAAAGCTCATCCCAAACCAGCGCCACAAACGTAATTTGCAGATAGTTTAATTCTTTAAAATTAGATAGATTCAAAGAAAACTGCTACGGAGGTTTCTGGCTTAAGTCTTCTCGTATGAGGAATATAGCAGACTCAACCTACAAGAGCACAGAGACAGATCAGCGTATATATATGTATATATATATATATATATATAACATATATATATATATATATATATATATATATATATAACTTATATATATATATATATATATATATATATATATATATATATATATATATATATATATATATATAGTATATACTATATATATATGAAATAATATATATCATATATATATATATATTATATATATATGTATATCATACTACTCTATATATATATATCTTTCTCTTATATATATATATATATATGCAGATTCCATTATGTTCCTCTTCACAACGTGATTGCTATATTTCAATTTAGAAACGGAATTTATATTAATTTATGGTCGTGCAAAGTTGGATGGGCTGTTAAAGCTGAATTAGGGGAATCGTTGGTAAGATCATATTTGTGTTGGTAGACTCGCCTAGGTAGATGGTCAATTTCGCAAATGTAGACAGATGGGCAGTCACAGCAAGAAATTTTATAGATCACATTGTGTTTGGGTATTAACTTTAGGGGTGTAAGATTTTTCAAATGGATTTGTATTTGTTTACTTTTATAAAGAAGCAAATATTTTGAAAAAATTTTCTTTTAGTTGATGGTTTAATTTATAAGGGATGGGAAGAAAAGGAAAGGTGGTGTGTGGGGGGGGGGGTTACTATCATAGAATTTTTGTTTGGCTTTGTGATATGCTAAATTAATGAAATATAAAGGGTTTTTTAGTTTGATGAAAGTAGAATAAAGAAATTTTGTTTCTGTTGAAAGATTAGGAGGAGAGCAAACTCGAAGGGCTCTAAGATAGAATCCGAGATTAGTGTAGCTAGTTTTTGTGTTATGTGTGCGTGTCGAAAGAACCAGTGTATATAAGAGGAGGAAGAAGTGGGTTTTCTGTAGACAGAAAAGGATAGATGTGGAGAGCTTTTCCATGAGATTAAAGTATTTGGAAAAGGAGAGGATTGATAGGTAATTCGTCACTGACAGAAAAAGGGATTCATGTTATTGCCATATTTGTAGAATGAGACATGATTATCTCCAGAAGTGATAAAAAGGTATTTTTCAGGTGTCATTTTGAATCACGCAGACCCCACACAGCAAATAACCAGCGCATATTATCCAGTATGAAACAATTATATTAAAATTAATACAATCCCTTTGCAGAATTCAAAACAATTTTTAATAAAATCTTGTCTATCTTATTAATATACCACGATATTTATAATAAAAATAAAGCGTACATGAAAACAGATCTTGCTTATTATTTTAGTTCTTAAAAACTAATCTGCTCTTTCTTGACCCTATCATTTCAATATTAATTGCACTACTTATAAACTTTCTTCCTGGCTATCTTCTCAGTTAAAACCATTAATCTGCAAAATTTCACAATCACACTTAAAAAATACAGAAGATTTCATACACAAAACATCATCCCTTAACACAAAAACACATAAATTCATAAGTTATGATGTCACTTCCCTCTTCACATTGGTCCCATTTACTCTTAACCTATTAGAAAACTATATTCAGGAACATAATATCACTTTAAATTATCTTTCCCCCTTTCTTAAGGAACTTATTTCACTCACACTTGATCACAGCTTCTTCACTTTAAACAATTCTTTTTACAAAGAGACATACGGCCTCTCAATGGGTTCTCCTTTATCTCCCACTTTAAGCAATATTTTTATGGAACTCATTCGAACACCATTACATCATTCATCACCCTTCTCTCTATAATGCCATGGCTTCGTTATGTGGACGACGTGTTTTGCGCACTTCCAAATGACATCAATATAAATCTCATTCTACAACATATAAATAATATTCATCCCTCTATTTCTTTCACACACGAATTACCTATCAACTCCTCTCTACCTTTTCTAGATACTTTAATCTCATGGAAAAGCTCTCCACTTCTATCTTTTCTGTCTACAGAAAACCCACTTCTTCCTCCTCTTACATACACTGGTTTTCAACATGCAAACACACACTTGCCCACAAAACTAGCTACATAACTTGATCTATCTTAGGCCCTTCGGTTTGCTCTCCTCCTAAATAACTCAGCAGAGCAAGAAATTACCTTTATTCTGCTTCCACTTAACTAAAATACCCTCAATATTTCATTAATTTAGCATATCACAAAGCCAAACAAAAATTCTATAATAGTAACCCCCCCCCCCACCCACACCACTTTTTCTTATCTTCCCATCCCTTATAAATTAAACCATCAGTTATAAGAGCATTTTCCCAAAAATATTCGGTTTATAAAAAATAATACAATCCCCTTGAAAAAATCTTTAACCCCCAAAGTTAATTATCAAAACAAATGTGTCTATAAAGTCGCACTTTGTGACTGCCATCTTCTACATTGGTGAAACTGACAATCTACCTTGACAGTCTACCCAACACAAATATGATCTTACCAACGAAACTACCGTCATTCAGCTTTAACAACCCATACAACTTTGCACGACCATAGAATTAATATAAATTCCGTTTCTCCATTGAAATACAGTAATCACGATGTGAAGAGGAAAATAATGGAATCTACATATATATATATATATATATATATATATATATATATATATATATATATATATATATTTTTTTCCAAATATGATAATATTTATATATCTGTTTAACATAATAACATATTATTTTTTTTAAAAGAATAAATATATATGTTTATATATTTTATATATATATATATATATATATATACAATAATATATAATATATATATATATATATATATATATAATAATATATATATATATATATATATATATATATCTATAACAATAATATATGTATATGTATAACTAATATATCAACAACTTCAATAATATATATAGCAATATATAATATAACATAGCCAATATATGTAGCATATATAACCAACATATATATATAGCGCGCCATGTATACTACAACAACCAGCTCAACTTTCAATAACCAACATATGTGTAACAACAACCAACCATTGCAGCCAATATGTAACCAATAATAATAGCCAGCTATTAATATATATATATAATATATATATATAATAATAATATATGTAACATATATATATGTAAATAATATATATATATGCATATATATATATATATAATATATATATATATATATAAATAATAATAATATATATATATATATCATATATGTATGTATATATATATATGTATATAATAATAATATAATAATTAATAAATATAACTTTATATATATATATATATTAATATTTATATAATATATATATATATATATATATATATATAATAATAACACTAATAATAATATATATATATATAATAATAATAATATATAATAATAATATACATATATATATATAATAAATAATATATATATATATATATAATATATACCCTTATATATATGCTGCTCTTATAACATATATGACCTTAGCCAAATATATCATATAGTAATAATATATAATAATATATATAATATAATATTATATATATATATAACACTTAATATGCGTTATTACCATATATATATTATATATATATATATATATACATAATATGTGTAATATAACAGCAACATATATAACAACTCATATATCTGTATATCGCGCATAATAACTCTATGTATATATATATAACATGCTCATTCACTGTATATATATAAGTCAACATATATATATACATATATATATATATATATATATATATATATATATATATATATATATATATAAATATAAATATATATATAACTCATACCATATATATATGTATATATATGCTATATATATATATACTCTCTCTCTTTCTACTACCACTATATATATATATATCATATAATAACATATGCTCGCACTAGCAACAATAATAATAACTTAATATATATATAATATATATACTCCATATATATATATAATAATATAATAACATATATATATATATATATATATATATAATCAAAAGAGAAATAAGAATTGGACATTATACAAAGATTCATGCCTTAAGGATATGAAGAAGAAGGACAACCAACTGAATTGAACATAAGCTTCTCTATAATTTTTATTTCTTCATATTCTTGTTCCATCTGATAGAGGCCTGCGGTTGTCTCAGGCTAAAGCTTATGGTGCTTTGTTGATTCATTTATACCATTTTATCTGCGATGTTTTATTAAAGTATTATTTCACGTGCCTAGGGTGACTATCCTATAAATATTCTATTTGCGTTTAAGCAAGAAAATTTATATTAGATATAGATATATATATATATATATATATATATATATATATACTCTCTTTTATATATATATCTCTATATATATATATATGTATATATATATATATCTTTCTCACATATGCTCTTTGCTGCTGCTATACTCTACCATATGCTATATATATAACATATATACTATAATATATATATATATAGTATTAAAGCTTTTTGAAATATGCAGATGCTGGCCGATTCCGGCACAATTCATCGACTATAAACAAACATTATAAAACAACTGCAAATAAAGATATTATCTTTTGCATTGAGCACAAGTCAATGGGAAAGGCAGAGATAAAGTCGAGGAAAAATGAGACGAAAAGAAAAAAAGTTACGAAAAATAAAAGAATCATAAACACACAAAAATGTAGTTCGAAAGAGAAAAGGATCGGCCTAGGCCTAGACTAGGCTTAGGATCAGTTCTGAGGCGCAATTTTCAAATCACGTTGGCAGAGTTGTAGGTTTATTATTCTGAGATTTTATGATATCGTAATAGGAAGGATTTGTTCAAGTATTATGAAAATATTGTATTCTAAAATTCTAGAAAGTAAAAAGGGGAGTTTAAGCATCACTGAAAAAATTTTAAAGGAAAATTGGAATATCAAATTCTCATTGGTGGTCAGTTTATAATATATCTCTTACTTTTTTATATATATTTTATATATATATATATATATATATATATATATATATATATATATATATATATATATATATATATATATATACTATATGGAAATTACCAGTATTGCTATCGAATTGTGTGAAATTTTGATGGAATTACATGGAAAAAATCTCTAGTATATAAGATACACTAAATAAAGATACCAAAAATCATAGTATAAATAAACTACTTCAAAAAATATTTTTTTTTTTTTTTTGTTAATTCCTTGATAAAATGTAATTTCTTAAGTTTTGTTAGTTAAATTTGGTATGCAGACAAAGAGTCATTGGAGTCTAGGTATCGATACTACCAATCTTATCGGAAATAATATTAAATAAATCAGAAATTGCATAATTTATAAATCGGGTCTTACCTGAAAAGAGTTCGGTGGTATTTTTGTGGCGTATGTGAATGAGATTATGAATAGGTGTCCATTAACCAAAGTGACATGAATAAAAATCTTGAGACATAATATAGGATTTATCCCTTAGTAAATTTGTCAGTAGTTCTAAGTGTATATTGCCATACGAAAGTGTAAAACGTTTTATAATTGTAATTTTTGAGAGCTATATATATATATATATATATATATATATATATATATATATATATATATATATATATATATTTATATTTTTTTTAATTTTTCTTTAACTATATATATATATATATATATATATATATATATATATATATATATATCTTTGCTGCTGCTGTATATATATATATATAAATAACCCAATAACAATAATATATATATATATATATATATATATATATATATATATATATATATAATATATATATATATATATATATATATATATATATATATATATATATACTATATATATATATAACTATAACAATATATCTTTCATATATATATATATATATATATATATATATATATTAATGTACTTTTTATTTTTCTTTCTCTTCTTTACTCACGTTATAATTTTTAATACTCAGTCTTTGGATATTTATTCCTGCTATCAATTTATGTTGCAGAAAAGAAGGGCTGAAAATATTTCCTGATAGATGAAGTTTTCCTTTTAAAATCATGAGTAAATTTAGTGGTAAAATAATTAATTGACCTACTATACATCTTGGAGAACAATACTTTTGGTTTATAGTTACTATTTAGTAAATTTACTTGAGCAGAATAACTTTGTTAGAAAGAACTCATGCAGAACTTTTTGAAACTTATTTTACTGTTAAAACTTTTCATCTTATGACATATACTGACATAGTATAATATGGCATAAATATGTTGTTCAAATGTGAATGGACACCCTTATGTAGGGTGGACAAAAATAGTATTTAGAATCCTTCATTTTTATATTTTACTCTTTCTCTCTCTCTCTCTCTCTCTCTCTCTCTCTCTCTCTCTCTCTCTCTCTCTCTCTCTCTCTCTCTCTCTCTATATATATATATATATACCTCTCTCTCTCTATCTATATATAATATATATATATATATATATATCATATATAACATATATATATATATATATATATATATATATATATATTTACATATATCTCTCTCTCTCTCTCATCTCTCTCTCTTTCTTTCTTTATATATATATATCCTGGGGGGTATTAGACAGTTTTTATGGTGTTGTACTTTCTTGAATCTAACCTTAGCCAGGGCATAGTGGTAGAACCAATACATGCTAGGACTTCAGTATCCCTTCGGCACCTCAGTACTAGTAATATCATTGTTTTTCTGCATTTGTTACATATCATGAAGCACTTTAAGTCTTCATCTTTCCATCAAAGTTTTCATAGTACCAATTTCTGTATTTTTTAATCCGCTTTATACCACAGGTCTATCTTTTTCTTTTTCTTTTTTTTTTGCGATGACCTTCCTTATGGAGGAACCAGTCATCTCTGTATTTGGGAGGGGTGTGAACCACATCACCCGTTCGTGATTCGGTGCACACGACCTAACACCAGGTTTGGATATTTTTCCTGACCTTGACATCAAGCAAGAGGCCATCAGCAGCGGTCACTCAGGCACAAACCTCATGGAGCTCGACACCCGTAAAGGGAGACCCCTTTGATTTAATATACCATACAAAACTTCAATTCGTCTCGGAGCCTAATGAATTTATCGATTACTAATCATGCACAGACTAATGAACTTACTCTTCTGTGAATTGCCTTCGAATATTAAATTTATATCAAAATATTAAATAAGAACACATCAGTGATATATTACCAATATTTCTAAAAATTTATTGCAAATGATTTTATTACCCAACACAAATTTCCCCACGTCAGAGTTGATTGACACCCCTACTCACTTGTTTATTGCTTGACATTTAACACCCTTTTTCACCTATTAAGATGAAAATTGGGTATTACCGGGTATCACACTCGTTACTGCCCTCCAAGCTCCTCTCTTTGGGTTCCTCCTTCTCTTTGTAATTATGTCTAGATTTCTTTCCATTATAATATTGGCTGCTTTTGTGGTGATGGGTGACTTACTGCACTACCATAATAATTGGTATTCCTCAGGGTTTACCATCTTATCTCTACTTTTCCACTTTACTTTTGATAGCCAGTCTTCTCTCCATATAACTATCCACTCTGTCTGATAGATGACTCAGTCTACTTTCATAAGCTGTTTCAAATTCTGCTCCCTCTTTTACTTCTAGGGCTGCTTTGCCTTAATCTTTCAGTTATTCTTCTTTATTGAATACAACTACAGGTAGGGTCGTCTCAACCTTGTGAATTCAATTCTTTAAAAAACCCAACTTCTAAATCTCTTTTTCTAAGATACTTTCTAACTCACATCTTTCACAGGCAGTTCTCTTATCTCTTCTGTTGCTTTAATATAAACATCTAAGGCCTTATAAATGAATAAAATATCTTGAAAACCTCATATCTCAACGGTTGCTAGTAGCCACAAAGAAACTGGGGGTTCTGTTTGAACGCTGCGATACTTTTTCTTCGAGTTATACAACTGTTCAGGTCTTATCACGCTTGACAGATTCTGTTCTCCGTGGCAGAACTCTGGACACCAACCAGCGCGAATAGGGTCGAGTAAAAGATGTAAAGGCTTCTAAACTGTTCACCATACTTTCCCGTTCACTTAATATCTGTATTTGCTGAGCGATGTTGGTTTTATCTCTTTTCATAAATTTCCACAGCATTAAGTGCTCAGTGGAACTTACAATTCATATTTTCCACCTTTACAAGCCCTCAACTAGCACAAAGGTGCTGCCATCCTCCCTCATGAGTTTTAGTAGTCGATATTCGTAACTCCAGGCCTGATTCGCTGTGGTGCTTCCTTCTTTTCTGCCACCTGTTCCAGTGAAAATTACTGCTTTCATCTGCCCCAATTTAATCTCCCTCGCTGAGCCTGCGCTTTTGTGCTCATCTGTAATTTTACAGTTAGTTGGGAGAGGCATGTGTGGCCTTCAGCCACTACTTCCTTGAGTAGGGCTCTGCCTGTGAAGTGGTGGTGAACAACCTGTCAAAAAAAAACAAGCTTCACAGTGTTCGAACGTTTCTTCCCATTGAAGTTGCTAATCACCAGCAGTTGGTCTTCAAAAACAGGGGACCAGTAACTATTACCGGTCTGTGGAAGAATTTCGCATTCCTGCATGTAAACACACCATCAGAAAAACTATAGGATGTCCACGCTACCTCTTTCCTTAAATACCCGTCTTACCTGTTTGGGATCAGGAGGTTTTGAGTTGTGTACAATATAAAATTGACGGAATGCTATACAACCAAGAACAAATATCCCACACGACGAAAGACGTCTACTGCTGGTGCATTAATACCAAACTATCAGTCCATTTTTGCTCTTCCTCCCAATCTCAGTGAGACTCAAAGCGAGTTACGCGCTTCCAGCACCTTCTGCTCACCTACCACACCACTTGCTATTTAAATAGTCAAAAACCACAGTGCATCAATAATATCAAGTCAAATGCGTCAACAACTCCTCCGGAAGTTACTAATAACTAACCAACAACAAACTAAGTTGATTGATCCTCCACATAACGGAGGCATTTCTGCCATGAAACTCTTTACGCACCCTCCACTTTCCCATTGTGTTTCGCCAAACCCCAAGGAAAAAGGCCTGCGTCTTTGTTTAATTTACGTCTTCCACCATCACTCTAACTCACCTGAAAAGATGTTTCTAAACAAACAAAGATTAGCTTACAAAGGCAAAGATTGCTCACTAAATGTAAAGCAATGAATTTTCAAGGAGATACTTTGACCCCAGATGCAAAATGCAACTCAGAAGGGTTTTCTTAAAGAGTCTGTCAGCAGGACAGCATTAACATTATTAGATTGTGCCGAAACTTCTAGCTGTCAAACAGCCAACCAAAGCAATCTGTGATGGCTTTGGCCAGGATTATTCATTTCTTCTGAATCCTCCCTATAGCCCATTATTTAAATTCTATCATAAACTCCCTTACAGGGTTTCTATCTTATTGTGAGAGGATAGGAAATGGATTACAGTTCCAAATAGAGCTTGATTTGACTGCCAACTCTGCTCTAATGATCTCCTGCGCTGGGTGGGCGAAGAACGATCGCGCAAACACTGCAAACACTACATGGCTCCAGGCGTTTCTGATCTGTTGGCGGCATGAAAGGGGACCCGAGAAATCCTATTATGCAACTCAGATTGCACTCCCAAAATCACACACATTGACTCGCTGAAAAGTCTCAGCATCAGTTATCACCAACCCGGCAGTTAATAATAAATTCCAGTACCCTCTAAAGGAATGAACTTTTCCAGGCGAGGACCACCCTCTGCCGCGACAGTCTCATATTCCACATTTGGAATCTGCGCGGCAGATAATGAAATCGCTCCAGTTCTCAAACATGGAGCTTGCCCTGGATTCTTTCTTCAACGACCAGTAACATAAGCACATAGACTTGGTTACGAACTCCAGCTACTAATTTACATTTCATGGCATCCCTCCACAAATACACATAAAACTCCCCCCAAAACCAGTCGTATAACCAAAATATCTGTTGTACAGCTCTTCACTTACCAAGTTTATTGCTTCCTATACTTCCAGGACCCACGTCTCTGGCCTTTCCTGCTCGCATGTCACCCTCAAAGTATTTACCAGCTACCATGGAGGCAGTGTCTTTAAAGACATCTCATAATATTCATAACACAACATGGCTACCTTCCTTCAATGGAATTGTCGTGGCTGCTACTATTATTTTGAAAATGTTGTTCAACTAATTGACATATGTACACCAAAGTGCATATGACTGCAGAAACTTCCAACCGTCAGAATACAAATTCATAGCTAACTTCTATAGAAAGAGGTGATAATGATAGAGGGACGGCAGGGATTCTCATTCATAAATAAATCCCTTACTCTTTAGTCCCTTTTTGAAACTAGACCTCATACAGTGGCTGCATGTATCCATTTGTTCACCGATGTCACCGTCTGTTCGATCTTCTTGACCAGTGAGTCTACTAGAGACTGCACAGCCGATCATTTTAGGCGCTTCCCACTTCGGTTGTTTATACTTGAAGGCTTCAATCTCCGTCACCCTCTATGGGGCCACTCTGTCACCTCGTCTAAATCTTAGATCCTTGTTGATTGATTAACCACTGATTGATTTTTCCCTATATATAATATAAACGTTTAGATACGCACACTTCTTCTGTGTAGAATATTTCTTTTGCTCCCATTCAGCATGGACCAGCTTCACTAGTCCCTCTTTGATTACCACACAGCGTGACCGTTACCCAATAACCTTAAATGAACTTGTAGGCAAATATTAAAAACTAATTCAAGCTAGCGCATTTATGTCAAACGGATAAACTAAATTTATAGCTGGCTTATAACAAAATTTACGACTGTGCGGTTTATTATTATTGATGATATATATTATTATTTATTTCAAGTGAATTATATATACTGAAAAACTTATCTGTTCTTCTTTAGTAGTTTAAGCTGATCTTTACTAATGTTCTGTGAATATGGATATCATGGAAATTACCAGATTATTTAAGACTTATGATATAGCAGTTATCTTAGCTATTGCTGATTATATAGTTAATCTAGCATATTTTGATTAGTATGGATATCTTGGTTATCAAACTACTGGCTATATTGTGTGGAGAGTTTGAAATTTATCTTAGCTAACAGCATAGTTATCATTTATTCAGATTGGCAAATACTATTCTTGTAATTTCAAATGGAAGTACATATGAATAGTGAAGGAAGAAGTTATATCTTTATAACTTATTCTTTATTGTTCTAAATTAGTGATAAATGATATACTGTTATAGCATGTTGTATACTGTTTATATCAATAATAAATGTTATACAGTTCTTATATATAGATTTGGGCAGATCTTCACTCAGGTTGAAACTTATAGTCTCTTGACTTAGAAGTTCTGCAGTGCTGACCTGACCAGACCAGAACTTTTAAACTTTGACCTGTCATATGTAAATTAATGGAGAATATGGTTTCAGGTCGCCTTCTCCCTGTTTTGGAGAGTCGCCGGGCATTTTCAAACTTCCAGTTTGATTTCCGCAAAAATCGTTCGACCACGAATACCTTGTTAAAACTGCACCAAGACATCCGGGAAGCCTTCCAACTAGTGTGATGGGTTGCCCAATTCTTTTGCCTTGAAAAAGCTTATGACACAACGTGAGGAACTGGGGTTCTCCTTAAATTCAGTAGCTCGGTTTTCGAGGACAGCTCCATCTCTTCTGTCAAAAAGATCTATCCTGGTTCGGTGTTCTTCTGTTTTATTACGCCACTTTAATCTGGATAAAGGAGTTCCGTAGGGCAGAGTTCTAAGTGTATTATTGTTTGCTCTCGGATTCAACGATATCGTTACTTCTTACCCAGCGACAGTCAAATTTTCTCTCTATGTTGATGACCTAGTGCTATAAATTGCCGGTGGTAGGCTGCCATTTCTTGAACAGCAACTTCAATTAGCTGTTGAGAATATTTCATAATGGTGCAACTCTCATGGCTTCCATTTCTCACCCACCAAAGCTTCAACAGTACTATTTAGGAAAAAATGGAGTCGAGGAACCTGCAACATTCCTCCCGCTAACCTAGCCTTATATGGTTGGCCCATTCCTGCAGCTTCACGTGTCAATTTCTAGGACTCATTCTTGATGGCCAATTAACATACGCACCGCACATTAAACTCTTGAAAACGTCTTGCCATCGCGTGCTTGACGTAGTGCGTCATCTCGCCTCAAAATCTTGGAGTGCTGATGACAAGTCTTTTTTACGTCTTTACATCACCCTAACCAAGCTGGACTATGGCTGTGTAGTATATGGGCAGGCCTCCCACATTCTACTACACCTGTTAGACTCTATCCAAAATGAGGCGATCCGTATCTCAATTTTAGACGATCGGAAGGGTCTTCCGATCGTCCCCCCGGGTTAGTTTTGAAATTAAATCCGATTTGATGCCACTCTCTCTTCTATAGGAATATATCATGTGCACAAATTATCTTCGCTTTCATACCCCAATACCATCCGTTTTTCCACCGATTCTGCGAGAAATATCTCAGAAACCTCCTTAATGGCCATTTGCAAACAAAGTTTATAACATCGTTAACATCCCATTGCTAAAGGTGCTACCATTCTCTTATGGGGAAGAATATACAACTTTGCTATTCCTTGATCCCACCATCGGCCTGGACCTGACCTCTCTCTCCAAATCTAACCACCCAGTTGCCTTGTTAAAAGCATCATTCTTGTCACATTCCGCAGTTCAAGGTGGATTTACTCCAGTGCTTACTGACGGCTCTAAAATAGGGGACAGTATGAGGCGCGTCTGCTGTCTACCCTGACCGCAACCTCTTCCATACCCTCCCTCTCATGTTTCAATTTTTACGTTAGAATTAATGGGTATAATGATTGCCCTCTCCTGAATTTTATTCCATAACAAAGACCACTCTTATGTCATTTATTCAGATTCTCCCATTGCCTTTCAAGCAATTAAAGCCCTCTAATCTAAAAACAATGGTATTCGCTGCACAACATTTTCTTCGGCTGCTCCACTCTCGTAAGAAATAAACTACACTATGTTGGATCCCATCTCACGTAGGGGTAACTGGCAATGAAATCGCGGGAAGAGTGCCAAAATGGTCGCCTCCTCTTTTTGGAGCTGTTCTGGGTACATTCCGGATGCTATTCCACAAGATTGCCTCTCAACAACTGATTATTATCATGCTATCCGACAAGGTTTCCGGTCTTGTTACCAGGAATGCTGGTCGAGTGATCAGCGAGGGCCGAAACTTGTGCAGCGAATACCATTGTGTTTTTAGATTAAGGGGCTTTAATTGCTTGAAAGGCACTGCGAGAATCTGAATATTTTCTTCGGCTGCTCCACTCTCGTAAGAAATAAATTACACTATGTTGGATCCCATCTCGCGTAGGGGTAACTGGCAATGAAATCGCGGGAAGAGTGGCCAAAATGGCCGCCTCTTCTTTCCGGAACTGTTCTGGGTACATTCCGGATGCTATTCCACAAGATTGCCTCCCATCAACTGATTATTTTCATGCTGTCCGAAAAGGCTTCCGGTCTTGCTACCAGGAATGCTGGTCGAGAGATCAGCGAGGGACGAAACTTAGAAATGTAAAGCCGACCAATGGTGAATTGTCTTCCTCTCACTGACGAAAGCGCTTGCACGAGGTGATACTTGCACGCCTCCGCATTGACCACACCAACATCACTCACATCCACTACATGCCACGGGATTCCTTCCATTTGCAAATTTTGCCGTTCCCATGATCCGCAATTTGTTCAGCATATCTTCATTGTTGCCCTTAACTTTACCCCATTCGTCGTCGTCATTTTTCGACCCTATGGTCTGCAACACCTTCTAAAAGGTTTTCCCATATCTTGCCTGAACCCTCCCTCTTTAAAGGTAACTCTGTCTTCTTTTGTCTCCAAGAACTAAATAACATATCACCTCCTAAATGTTTATCCCATATCTTGTCTGAATCCTCCACCTATAAATGTAACTCTATCTTCTCTTTTCTCCAAGAACTAAATATTCTTAACAACATTTAATTTTGTTATGTAACAATAGGACTATATACTGTAAAAGCTAAATACATCTTTTTAGCCATCTTTTTATTTATTTCTATTTGAATATTTATTTCGCCATCAATATTTTCTTTTACAACATTTAAAATAAGTATGAGCCAGGACCCACCCATGGAGTTGATTATTCAATCTAGTGTGGCCGCTTCCCTGTGGGCCGTGCTGGGTTTTGTCCACGAACACATATATATATATATATATATATATATATATATATATATATATAATATTATTAATATTAATACTATATATATATATATATATTATATAACTACTATATATATATATAGATTCAGTGTACAGGACCCACTACGGCTCACAAAGAGCGACCACACTGGGCTGAAAAATCAGTACCATGGGAGGGCACTGTCATATATATGTTTGGGATGTCAAATGAAGATTTGAATGGTGAAATGAATATTCGTTCAGCCAAAATAAATAAAAACTAAATAAAATTTATCCTTGCATTATTAATAGTCTTAATATTACATAACAAAATCAAATGTTATTAGGAATATTTACTTCTTTTGAAGATAAGAAATAGAGTTACTGCTGAAGTTGGGAAGATTCATATAAGATATGGGATAATCTTTTAGAAGGTGTTATGGACCGTTAAGTAGGAAAATGACGAGAGCGAATAGGGTCAAGATGGAAACAATCAATGAAGATATGGTGAACAGATTGAGAGGTGTGGCGACGGCAAAATTTGCAAATGGGAGGAGGGTCTCCTGTCAAATAGTGACTGTGAGTGATATTGGTGTGCCCAATACGGAGGCGTGCAAGTATCACTTCGTGTAAGCACTTTCGTCTGTGGGAGGAAGACCACTCACCAATGCTCGGCTTTATGTTTCTGAGTTTCCCTCCCCGCCGATCACTCGTCCAGCACTCTTGCCAACAAGATCGAAAGCAATGTCGGAGAGCAGGATAGTAATCGGTTGATGGGAGGCGGCCTTGTCGAATGGCATCCGGGAGGTACCTGGAACAACTCCGAGAAGAGGAGGCGGCCATTTTGGCCTCTTTGTCAGCGATTTCATTGCCAGTTACCTCTACATGTGAGGGGGTCCAGCATAAAATAATTTACTTTTTACGGGAGTAGAGCAGCCTAAGAAATTGTTGTACAGCTAATACCATTGCGTTTTAAGAATAAGGGGTTTTAAGCGCTTGTAGCGCGCTAAGCGAATCTGAATAAATGACATAAGAGTGATCTTGGTTAAGGATTAGAATTCGAAAAAGGGCAATCATTATAGCAGTTAATTCTGCTGTAAAAATTGAAGCATAAAGGGGAGGGCATTGGAGAGGTTGCGGTCAGAAAAGATAGCAGATGCGCCCACATTGTCCCCTGTTTTGGAGCCGTCAGTAAACACTGGAATAAATTCATCGTGAACTGCTGAATGAGACAGGAATGATGCTTTTAACAAGGCAGCAGGATAGGTAGATTTGGAGAGAGAGGTCAAAGCCAAGCAAATGGTTGGAGCGGGGAATAGACAAGGTGTGTACCGTTCTTCACAAGAGAAAGACAGCATCCTTTTAATAGAAAAATAATTGTTTTAAAATGGTTTTTACAAATTATGAAGACGTGTTGCAAATGGCCAGTAATTGGGATTCGGTGTCAAAGCAGACGGTATTGGGGTTTGAAAACGAAGATAACTTGTACACATGATGTATTCTCTTCAAATAGAGAGTGGCATCACATTGGATTCAACTTCAAAGCTCTTCTGGGTGGACGATCGGAAGGCTCCAGTGGAGATACGGATCGCTTCGTTTTGGATGGAATCTAGCAGGTGTAGTAGGATTGTGGAGGCCAGGACATATACTGCACAGCCATAATCTCGTTTCGATCGGATTAGGGCTATGTAAATGAACGTTAAAGATACTATCAAAATAAAAAAGTTTTTGGCAAATGACGTAAACAGGTCAAGGGCGCGATGACAAGTTGTTTCAAGGTGTTTAATATGCGGTGCGTATGTGTTTAAGTCAGAGATTTCCCAACCGGTGTGCCGCGGCACGTAGGTGTGCCGCGAGATCTGTCAGGGGTGCCGCGTGATTTTAATTTAATTGTAACATCTTTAACCATTTTAATAAAATTACGTTTTCAATTTACTAGGCAAAAATTCTTTAAAAAGGCTTTAAATCTCCCTCTCTCCTGAAAGTTGATTATATATATATATTATATATATTATATATTATATATTAATATATATTATATAATACTTATATATATATATATTATATATAGTATATAATATATTATATATATATATATATATATATATATTATATATTGCTCACAGAAGCTTGTGCTTTGGGTAGAATCAGTAGAGTAGAGTCAAAAAGTAAATAAAATTAATTAATGTTACTTAGGGTTGTGAAGTGTTACATAAGTGATCAATTCTGAAATGGATAAGTTTGTAATAAAAAAACGTAAACTCGAGGAGAGCGAACTTGTACCACCTACTTTAAGTGAGAGTAATTTGAACATTATCATTCCTGTATCTTCAGCATCAAAAGAATTTCTTTTAAAGAAAAGAACGTATTTAGAGTTATTTGTCTTACGGATTTTCATGAAACAACGAAGCAGATAATCCACGTCCCCTGTGCTTAGTGTGTAGTGAAACGCTAAGCAATGAAGCCATAGTCCCCAGCAAACTTAAGAAATATCTTGCTACGAGGTGACCAGTTGTCTCCCAAAAACCCGGCTCATATTTTTGGTCTCTCTCACAGGGATTCGAACATCGCCTGCGGGACTTGGTCACTGCCTCTCCTAGAGATTTACCAAAAATCACGCTGGCCCGAAGCTTCATTTAAAGTTGCCAAACTACTCGCCAAGAAATTGAAATCTCATACAACTGGAGAGGATATCATTATCCCGGCGTGCAAAATTATCGTTGAAACATACCAAAATTGGGAGATCAAATTTCAAAGGTTCTTCTCTCAAACAATACTTATTAGATGTATGAATATTTTGAAATTGTATTAAATATAAATGGACGAGTCATAGATAAAATAAAAACTCACATAAATTTGCTTTACAAATAGATGAAAGACTGATATTATCTGCCAAAATCGCTTCTTGGATTCTGTAAATTTTATTGACGTAAATATATCGTGGAGCAGTTTTTGTTTTGCAAAGAGTTGAAAACAATCCGGAGGCCCCCCCCGGGGGGGGGGGGGCGGGGGGGGGGCGGGGGTGCTTTCGTCTCTTCCTATCTCAATACCCATGGTCTTTCATGAAAGACTGTTGTGAAATATGTACTGATGGTGCTCCATAATGACAGGAAAGTATAAGGATTTAACTGCGCGAGCTTTAGGGAATGGATCATTGATATACCTCACTACTTTCTGCTCAGAGAAGTACTGTAGGGAAAAATTGTGGTGAGCGTTCGCTGAAGTTATAAATCAGGTTG
>JABUQX010028173.1:0-17500 GCA_015478945.1 Trachelipus rathkii | reverse complement strand
GGGGATAACGTAATATAAACTTCAGGAAAGTTTGCTCAAAAAGTGGTTTAATGAACTCAAACAATTTTATTTATATTTTGTCTCTATTATCAACACTGAAAACACTTGTAAAAAGCTTCACCAAAATATTCATCAATCTTTGATTTGAAATTCATTCCTAGACTCATTCTTCTGTTTGCTTCCTGGCCTCTAATGAATCCTTCTCGTTTCTCATGAATACACTTTGCAGAAGCTCTGTTACTTTTTCACACACCTCCCTATGGACTTTCCATGACATGGCCACTTTGGAGCTTGCATTGGCTCTTCAACAAACTTTCTTATTTCTGATATTTTGAGTTTCAAGTAAATGGAGGTTCATATACTTTTTCTGACCAGTCTATCAGTTTCAAAAGGAAAGTTGCATTTGGATTTAGTGCAGGTGTTTTCCTAGGCCGAACAAATAGGTCTCCTGGTGTATCATCATCTTCATTCCATAATGTCATAATCTTTCTAAACCCCTGCTTTCCCCTTTCTTCTTGGTCTTCCCGAGCAAAAAAGTGGTTCTGAATCACTCATTTACTAGATGCGAACCAAGATGAACGTTGGATTGTTTGCAAAACAATATCTGCTACTGCCTTCTTCTGATATTCTGGGAGCTTCAATTGATAAAGAATGGCTGCGAGGTCTTCCATCCAAGAGAATTGTCGATTTGATTGTAGCGAGCAGGGATAGTAAACGCCAACATTGTATTCCACACAAGCATTTGTAACGTCTTCAAGTTGTTGCTTTTAAGGCCATGTTTTGAAAACCCATATGAGACAAGATCCTATTGCAGTTTGTTAACCACTGAGAGTGGCTTACAGGAAACCAATTTCTAATAATGCAGAATAGTTGGAGTACACCTGTCTTTATGGTGGAGTTAATCCTGTACCATAGCCTGATTGTAGAGAGATATTTGACAACAGTGTCTCACTCAATTGAACCAAAGGCTCCTGGAAAGAATATTCTGACAAATGAGGGAATGGATTTTCTAGTTCTGTTGCAGTAACAAAGCATGTTGTAATTTTTACCAACTCCAACTTGTTGTTTTTAGACCATGTTTTTTCCATCCAACTCTTGTGGATCAAGTGCGCGCAAAGGTGTCCTTAGCAATGAGAGCGCAAACAACAGATTAGTTTACAATTCAGCTTTGCCAGCCCAATACATGACTCCTCCTTCTCAACCAGTGTTAACATTCGCTAACCTTTATCAATGTTGTTTTTCTTTAAGAAATTCACAAGATGGTTAGCAATAACTTCAGCAGGTTTCCTTTTCTTAAGTCTTTCTCTGGAGTAAAATGACAAAGATACCTTTCACCTGGGCTTACTTCAAACAGTGTAATGCTCTTCTTTCACATACTTGGAAACTAATGACTTGAGTTATTGCTTGTAACAGAACTCTCAGTGAATCTTTGCGTCGCATCAAAGAAGATAACATTCAATTATTGCCTATCCGGCATCGAGCATGAAATTCGTCATCAAGTGATTTCATGACTTTTTCTTGTGCCTTTTTTGTTTCATCTGTAACATCAGTTGGCTCTTCATCTTCGTCGGAGAAAAGAACTTCATTTGGTTGTAATGTTAACTCTTCCTTCCTTTTCTGCTTATATTCAGAAATTCTTCTTAATTCATCTTCTTACCTCTTCTGCTTTTTAATGTCTTCTGTGCTCAGGTAGATCTGGTAATCCAATTTGATGGTCCAACAGATCCAACCTTCCCTCTTTGACTATAAATAAACACTAGTTCTTTGACCGGGATCTTCATTTCCTTAGAAAAAGAGCAGGAGATGTGCACTTCATGTTTACAGTCAGGACCACCTGGACATGGACCCTCAAATTCTGAACATAGCTTAATCTCACACTTGCAATTGAAGATGTCAAAGAGCTTGTCTAACGTTGCTATGAAAGCCTCTTTCAATTCCAGTTTTCCTCTGCCAAGTGATATGTTTTTTGGCCTTTTCCCAGTTTTCTTCTATCTTCTTCAGGACTGTGACTCTCGAATTTAAAATTGACACCACAAAACAACTGTTGGCTAGCTCCCTTATTTTCAAGCACTTTTGGATAAATATCCTTTGCAAGAGTGGCTGCTGGGTAATTTCTGACATTCTCTCCACTCTGCTCTCTTAGCAGAAGCCCATATCTTAGAACATCACGTTGAGTTGGGAGCTCAGAAGGCAGCATTTCTGGACCAGTTCCAATGAAGTTACTCATGTGAGTGGGAGTTACCAGTCTTGTCTTAATTTTACTAGCCATGGTTACGAATTTTCAGATTTTGCAAGTGGAAGAAACTATTCGTGAATGGAAACGAAAAACAAGAAAATGTGACTATTTGTATGATATTATTTAAAATTAATAAAAAGATACTCAGCTGAAAATGAGAATTGCTAGTTTAAAAACTTTTACGAGTGGCATTAAATTTTTTTACAGATGTTATAGTATAATATAAGAATATTCTTAACCTTAGAGCAGAAGTACAGACAGAAATAATGATAAGAAGGCACTTCTTTAGAGAATACAGTTGCGGCGAATTTTATATGAAGCGTGAAAATATCACGAACTTGAAGTAGCTATTAACCAAGCAAACCAATGTAATTGTCAGTTCTTGTAAATATAATTATGAATCGCTAACCAAAACACAACTTTTTGACCCTTTCATTTTTTGAAAAAGGGAGTCAAAAAATTTGACAAGCCCTATAATATTAGAACCTTTTATAAATCGAAACTGGATTTTTTATTGAATCCAAAAGTTTCTCATAATTCTTCACCCAAAAAGTAAGAAGTATCGGCCAAGTATCGGACATATTAACCAACACCCGATACGCCATACCAAAAAAATGGCGATACTGCCGTATCGATATCATACGATATTATGGTAATCCGATGTTATATATTATAATAATATAATTATATATATATATATATATATTATATATATATATATATTATATATATTATATATATATATATATATATATATAATGTATAATTAATTTAAAACACTTATGGTTTTAAATAATTATCATAATTTCGGAGTTCGGGTGTTTGCAATAGTACAAATTGAAAAACCAAAAATGGTTATATATAATAATATAATTATATATATAGATTATATATATAATATATATATATATATATATATATATATATATATATATATATATATATATATATATATATATATAAATATATATATATATATATATATATATATATTTATATTATTATATAATATATATATATATATATATATATATATATATTTTCTGTATAACTAACAATATATAGGCCTATATATATATATATATATATATTATATATATATATATATAATTTTATAAATAATATATATATATATATATATATACTATAACTATATATATTATGGAGAAACATTCAAATAAATAAATCAATGTTTATAATTGTGTTTATTATGAAACTATTTTATATTTATTGAAATTTACAAGAAATTTTTTTTTTTTAAATTAGAAGCTTTCACTAGTTTAAGTTTAATTTTAATATTATTCCTGTTTTAGTTACCCATCTTTTAAAAAGGTTTTCAAGAGGAAGGTTTTTTTAGCTACAATATTTGGAAGAGGAAATTAATATCAAATATTCAAAAATATGTACAGTATGAGAGTGTATAAAATATGTGAATGTGTTGCTGTCTATGCTTAGTGTAGGAAAAAAATGTATGTGAAGGTGCATGTCTAGGATTATAATATAGCTTACATAAATCTACCAAGCACACGTTCATTTCAGGGGCGGCATGCAGCATTCGTACCAACATATTTTCATTTAAACCTATCATTTATGAACGTATTATCCGTCAGTAGTTTTAGTGCTAAAGTATTATAGGTGAAACATTTAAAATTAAGTATAAATTAAAAAGAATATTCAAAAGTTTTAATATTAAAATTTTAATACTTAAGTAAGCAAAGCGTTCATTTAGCACGAGTACGAAAACGCATTTTAAATTCTGAGCAAACATAAGAAAACATTTTAATTTAATAATAAATCAAAAAATTATAACTAAAAAGGTTTAGTATTAAATTTTTGTTTAAAAAAAATAAGCAAAGCGTTCATTTATCAGGAGAGCGAAAACGCATTTTAAATTCTTTATACACAAAATAAAAAAAATATTTAAAACTTTTCTCAAGGGTTTAACATTACTGAAAATATCCGGAGACTTCGCTCAGCTCCGGGCACTGCCAAAAGCACGATACAAAAAAAATAAAAAAGTAAGACATTATTAAATAATTATTATTATTTTTTTCATTTAATTGGCTTATCTAAACTGGAATAATGGTAAATGTTAAGTCTTTAAGTTAAAAGAAAACAGTCAATATAATTTATATAAATCAGTGTAGTGGTGCAAGGGAAAAGAAAAAAATAATATTATTTATTTATTAATGTATTAAATTTTATTTTGCTAAAAAAAATTTAATTATGGAGATTAAGATTTATTATTATTATTATTATTATTATTATTATTATTATATTATTATATATATATTTATTGATTATTTATTACTTTATTATTATTTATTACGGGGACGAAGTGAAACAAGTGATTTTACTCGAAGAGCTTAAATTGAGGATGGGTCAGGTGGGTTAAGTTGGATGGGTTTTTGTATAAAAGACAGGGGGTTTTTTTAAATGCAGCGGGGAATATTGCAAGTAGGGTTTTAATATGTATAGATAGCCAGTTGAAAGATTTGTAGGTATTGCAATTGGTGTTGGAAATTATGGGCGTAGTCAACGTCACGTAGAGGGTGGTTTGGTTCGTTTGTGTAGTTTGGATTCCCAGTGAGTGTGTGAGATGCGTTGTCATTTGGGCCTTCTTGTTTTTATTTGTGGCATATCGGGTGGTCTGTTCTATAAAAGAAAAAACACCCATAACCCCACACCCATCAATTTTTGAGCTTTCGATGGTAAACACTTGTTCAGGCTTTCTTGTCTCGCGTAGACACACCTTACAACTACTCGAAGATTACATAACCAACCAACATCATTCTTCCTTACCCCTTCCCCCTCATCAAAAAACTCATTCTACTAACCCTCAACCATAACTACTTCAGTTTCAGTAGCGCTAATTACTTTAAACAACTTGGCCTTTCGATGGGATCACCCCTCTCTCATCCTTGCAAATATATCGTGGGAACTCAGGACATAATACTCATACCCTAACACATCGTGCTGCAAGACATCACATGGCTCCCTATTCGACGTGTTTCGCAGCCATAACCCAAACACATAGCTTCAACAACTACTCAACATATAAACAATCTTGCATCCATCGATCAGTTTCAACCCTTGAGCTTTTCGAAAGACGAAACCCTCCGATGGGTTCGTCGACGCATCGGGATTACTTTAACTTGGCCAAGACAGAAATCAAGAGCGTAAGCATACGCCGTCTACCGAAAACCCTCTAATCCGCGGTTGTTGCTATAATCTTATCTACTGAGTAGTCCGACTTTCATTGTCTCTCGATTCCATGATTAGCTAGGCCTACTCTTACAGCCGTTACTGCAGGAGCTAGCTCGATGATCGGTCCTCATGATCGAGTCCTCTCTGTGCCTCGATACCAATTGCTGGCTTTCTCATTTACAAATGTGTGTTGATCGTATTCCCGCTCACGGTGTATGCATTAAATGCTGACGCATTAAGCCAAGACAAAAATTGCTACAGACTCCGCTCGGTGTTACCCTACGGGCTACCATCTTATGATAAACATGAAGTACAGCTTTCCTTCCCTAGTTACTGCCCTCCATATCTGAGGAATAACATTGAAGGTTACAAGTTTGCTTCCCAGTCCTGACATTGCACACCAAGGATAATTTACGGTGTGTAACCCATTAAAAATTGGTTTACCCGACCTTCCGTCAATATTCTATATATTCCCCTGTCAAAATTGCCGCCACTATACATAAAATGAAACAACGATCTACAAGGACGAACCCAACAACATAAAATGTCCTTTAACGAAGACGCCTTAATTCACCCTTTTTTCAATTACAACTACTATCATTGTGTTTTTGTCATCTTTGTGTATCAACTTTTGAAAAGAATAAAAATGAATCTATTCTATATATATCAATACCCACAACTTCAAAAACATTAGATAAGGCGAATTATTGCTCACTCGATTTTATTACGAATTATATTGCGATATGTTGTATCTTTCAAAATTTTCTACCTCTAAACGAACAATTACAAACCAACCAATTTAAATTTTCATTTTTTTCTCTTTCCTCCTAATCATTAACAGTCTTCTCCCTCGTTGCTCAATGAAAAATGTCTAGGAAGATAGGCCTTGGGATCTACGAGGCTCGGGTTTTAACAAGTTTGATACGTGTGTATTTCGTTCAGTCCCTGGTAGGGTCCTATAAAATATAAATTGGTTATATTCACGCTTAAAGTTTTGTTAAATCTCTACACCCTTTTTTATTAATTAAGACTCGTAATCTAGTTTTAAGTACGTTATATAGGGTAGGATACGTAGTAGAGGTGTTTAAATAATATATATAATATATATAATAATATAATATATAATATATATATATATATATAATTATATAGTATATATATAGTCCTTATAGCGAGTGTAGTTCTTACTCATTGTCGGGAGTGTGCTTTGCACAACAAATCCCGTACAAAATGACACAGGACACCTCGATAGTTTATATTTCTACATTACAGTTATAAATTAATAATTAACTTTAATTTTATCTTATCAATAATAACATCCCCCACCCGATGAAATATTATTTGAAAACTCTCATTTCACAACGTGGAAACTTAATCATAAAAATAATGCTACGTTCAAGTAGTTTTACCAATTTGAGTCATTAGATCCCGGTTAAACAGGTGTTAACTAAATCCTACACTAGCGGCTGTATTATAAATATCGAACCGTATGATCTCAGCATATGCAAAATTCAATTACTTTTAAAAAAATGTCTACAAAACTTAGTAATCCCCAAAACTTAAATACCCACCCATTACAAAACCAACAAACATAATCCATTCCCGGAACTATACAAATCCATATTAAAAGAAACTATCCAAAAAACAAAATTACAAATCTCAGCATCCTACAGAAAATGTAATTATTTATTTTAAAAATTCCAAACCACATGGTATAATTTCCACCCAACCAATCACTCACATTTCACTAACCTACTAGATGCTGCTCATACATATAAAAACAACATTCTTATAAAAAAAAAAACAGAAAACTTAATCAAAAATTCCACCTAATCTTCAAAAACAGCTTCTGGTGCACCTCCTCTTCCCACATTATTATAAAAAATCTGTCAAACTACACTCCAAATTTCCATGAACGCACTTTACTCGGATACGGCTTATCTTTTGCTTTGGAAAAAGGCGAAGATTACCTCCAATTTTTCAGCAACTTCGATTATTGGGAAAAAATAATAGAAATACATATAAAAATCTCAACCTAGATATCATAAAAGATTTCCTTCTCAATAGCCTTACATCAAATAATAAAAAAGAAAAACTCCCTGCTCTATTTTACAAAGCCCTCAGCACCCTACAAAAAATCAAAACATTCATTTCTAACCACGAAGTATATAAGGGCAGTAATATTCGTCAATTTTGACACTCACGACTTACATAATAAATGCCAAAACCTACTCCATCCTCAACATTACCCCTTACTAAAAATCCAACAAAAAAAATTCCTTTCGAACTTCAACAGTCACTTAAAAAGTTACTTAGGACCCACAATATCACAATAAAAAAGACAAGCCAAATGACCGCATCTCAAAATTCTATGGATCCCAAACTACACACAAACAAAAACCTCGACGCCCCTAATTTCCACACCATGCAATACCTAACAACTATCAACCTGGCTATCACATATTAAAAACCCACTTGGCAATATTTCCCGCTACATATAAAAACACCCCTGTTTTTTTACAAAAAAAAACACCCAACTTAACCCACCACCCATCATTTTAAGCTCAGATGTAAGTCACTTTTCACTTCTGTCCGTAAGACCAACGCTTCAACTCTTGAAGATTACTAACAAACTAAAACATCAATCTTCCTTAACCTTCCCCCTCATCAAAAAAACTCATTCTACTAACCCTCAAACATAACTATTTCAGTTTCAACGATAATTACTTTAAACAAACCTCTGGCCTTTCGATGGGATCACCCCTCTCTCCAATCCTTGCCAACATATATATGGAACTCCTAGAACATAATTACATCATACCCTACACATCTCCTCAAAGCATCACATGGCTGCGCTATGTCGACGATGTTTTCGCAGCCATACCCAAACATATAGACTTCAACAACCCACTCAACCATATAAACAATTTGCATCCATCTATCAGTTTCACCCATGAACTTTCGACAAACGACACCCTCCCATTCCTCGACACATTACTAACTTGGCACAAAGCAAATCACCTAACATACGCCGTCTACCGAAAACCCATCTCTAATCCCGTTACTCACACTGATATTCCACTTCATTCCATCTATTAAAACAAGCCCTTCACAGCCTTTTACATCAGAAGCACTTTCGCAATATCCCCATCACTCGCTCTTGAAACAAATTCTCTCTTTCTCCACATTACAATTAGACTATCCCCCCCACTTCTCTTAAATCCTACCATTAAGCCAAACAAAATCTACACCCCACCAACCACTTTACCATGAAATAAGCAAAAACTTTCCTCCCATACCCCTTCCAATAGGAAAACATTAGAACAATCTTTCCAGCTCTACATTTCACCAAAAATAATTACTTCACCTAACATTGTATTAAACCCCACTCAAACCCACACACCAACGCTATTACAAAATCCTGTCAAGAATTGCCACCCGCCATATAATAAAGAACACGATCTAACAGACGAACCCAACACATAAGAATGATTCTAACAGAAAACCGCTCTTAATTCAGCCCTCCACCCACACAGAACCCATACAATTTACAACACGACATACAACTATCTCCTACTAAAAAACCGCCAACAAACAGAAACGAAAAATAGTAAGAATCTATTTATATATATAATACCCACAACTACAATAAACAAAAAGGCAAGGCGAATATGCACTCGATTATTTACAAAGTGCAATTTTATTATTCTTCATCGTCTTTTTACTAATTATAAATCACAAACCAACAAGGATCTCAATAATTTTCATTCATAATATCAATCTCTTTCCCTAAACATAACAGTCTCTCCCTCTCTCTAACTTGAAAATGTCTAGGAAAACCTAGACGAAAGCTCGTTTATCACAAGTGATACTGTAATTCGTCCCATATTAATTTACAATTATAAATTTAGAAAATATTTACAAAAATAGTTTTAATTGTAATTTTAATTCATTAAATCTCATACACCTATTCTTTTTATCGTTTTTAATTAGTCTTAAGTACGTAGTGATTAATACTATATATTTTAGTATAATATATGTTATATATTTATATTAATCTATATTATATAGTACCCTTTCAACACACCCTCATTCATAATAACAATACTACATCCACTCCAGCAGGAGGTGTTTATTGTATCCCTTGCATGGGATGCGATCAGTTCTATATGAGGGAGACCTTAAAAACCATACAATTTCGTTTAAACCAACACATTAATGAAATTTAAAGATGCAACCATAATACTGTAATGCTTTGTTCCGACACATGGACAAAGAAAGCAATATTAATTTGAAAAACTCTGTTATCATATTCATCTCAAAATCAAAGGATCTGAATACGCCTCAAGTAGTTTACCATTGAGTTTATTATATTATATATATCTATATTTATATATATATATATATATATATTTATATATAGTATATATAATATAATATAGATATATATATATATTATTGGGCGTCGTCAGGGGGGGGGGTTACTCTCTTCTCAAAAGCATCACCACTCTTTCTTGCGATGCAGAGAGTTTTAAAGTACAAGCCTATTATATGGCTTCATTTTCTACTTACTAATGGGAACAAGCTATGAATATATCACAAAGGCGCAATGGTTCCAGTTTGTGTAATTTTTCGTATACTTCTTTTTAACGTTAGTTTACAATTGCGTAGTATCTGTTATTCGCTTTACTAGTCAAGCTTCTTTAATTAGGACCTCGCCTACTTTTTGCATATATTTGAATACTATATATATATTTTATTTATATATATTATATATATATTATATATATATATTATATATATTTATCTTCTCTACATTATAAATTACAGTTATTATATATTATATAATAATATATATATATATAGATTAGGTATATAATATATATATATATATAGATATATATTATAATATATACTATATATTAATATTATATATTATATATATTATATATATATAATAATTATATATATATATATACTATATATATACTTAAATATACTAGTCGTCTAAAAATTAATTCAACCATGTCTATTACCGTTAACATGTTACAAGAAATGACCAGAACGCTGCTGATGGTACCTTTATTATGCATAAAAACATACATTTGGATACTTATACGTGTTAAGATATGTCAGGGGGCCCAGGAATCCCCTGGGGCCTGATGGGTCTGTATGGTCGATGCGGTTTCCTCCAAAGTGGAGTTATCGGAGGTGAGGGTTCATTGTATGGATGGGTTGTTACTCAATATTCGTGTATGGCACCTTTGGCACGGATGACGGGATTGCATCGTCCATTGCTTGCTCTCAATAGGTGCCGAATTCCTCACACGAATCTGATCCATACGCGAAGCACGACTTTGGCACGCCTGGAGGTTTCTGAGTGGTTCAGCTGTCGCAACATTCGTTTCAACTTTTCCACCAACAGTGTTCAATTGGGTTATGCTAGAGTAATTATGCTGCCAATCAATGATCTGATTTGACCGATCGCTAGGTGTTCGTGACGCGAATCTGCCTTGTGTGTTCTTGGGTGTAAGCATTAGGGTGAATCCTGTCACGCGATGTAGAGAGGTCTATGGCACACTATACGGTCGTTCAAGGAGTCTGCCGGATTGTTACATGGGCGTTTAGCGGAACCGCCATCTAGTACGTTTCAATTCTGCACGTACCGTTTAAGATATGCCCCTCAGACATCGAGGAGAGCTCCTCCTCAACTGGCAATGTAAGGCTATTACACTGCGCGTCCTTGTCATTAGTCTCGATAGTCTCTGGTCGCCGATCCGGGGTTGAGACTGACTTCGGGATTTATCCGTAAAGAGCAATTCACCAATCACGACAGCTTCTGTAGGTGTTCCTGGGAAAATGCTAGTCGCGCCATCGATGCTCCCTGGTGTGTCGTGGACCTATGACAGCCTCCTTGGCCGTTATAATTTGGTTCCAACGAAGCGTTTAGTATTATTATCACTCCACGGTTCACAGTGCCTCCTGCAGCAATATTTTGAGGTCCTTGTTGTTGCATGATCGATCTTCTAACGGCCCGACAACGCTTTAACCATATTTCAACGCTATTCGTTGGCAGCGTGGCCTGCCTTGCCCGGCCACCAGGCAGTTCTGTGTCTTGGAGCCGATCCACGACCCGGTGCAGATGGTTGATGTGCTTCTTCAAACAAACCGTTCGACCCGAGTCCGACCAGTCCTCTTACTCGACGGGTGTGAAATCTGTACGGACTCACTCACTTCTTAGTCGACGCGCAGTCCTTCCATGGTTTATGTGACAATAAATTGACCATCAATGACCACGTACCTCCGGCATCTTGCCCCCGCCCATAACTTTACCCAATCGGCTGAGTACAATTAGGTTTGTCATTTACTTTAATTATAGCCATGGCGTCTATACACCCCCAACATTATTAAAGCGTTGTATACTGTGTCCCTGATGCTATTATTTGCATAATAAAGGTACACAGCGTTCTGGTCCTTTCTGTCACCTGTTAACGTTAAAATAGCTAGTGAGGCGTTAATTTTGACGAGCAGCATATATACTATATATATATTATATATATATATGTATATATATTATACTATATATCTGATTATATATATATATTATATATAGTATATCATATATATTATATAATATTTATATATATTATATATATATAATATAATATCATTATATATTCTATATATATATATATATATATATATATATATAATATATATATAATTATATAATATATTATATATAATTATATATATTTATATATATATATATATATATTATATATATATATTAACTATACTAATACTATAATACATATATCAAGCCTATTGCCAGCACCAGTATGTCTGAACCGCACCAGGCTCAGAGGTGTTTAGTAGCGACTTTGTCGAAGGATGCAAGTATTAGAAACCCTTTCCATTGAAGAAAATACCGCCACAGACAAAGCGCTTTCTTCAGTTGCATTCAGGCGCATGTAAGTCGTCATTCATTCATCATGATATTGATCGCGAAGTTCTCTGCGATGCTAAACCAGTTGTAAATGCTACTCCAATCCCAAGACCTGGATTGTCAAACTCGCAGCCACATTCACACATTGTGGCACATGGTTTAGGATCCCATCGACAAGATGAAGAAAATCACATGACTTGTTAAAGAAGCTAATCAAATCGCCGAGAACTTGGGATTGTTGGGGTAGGCCAGCAGCACCGCCAACAACCATCGCGAATCCACGGATTTCTGAGAAATCCTTAATAATTCCGTATTTGGATTTCTATAACCTCTTCTTTGAATTACGGTTATCTACTTGAAAATAACATGCTTATGCATTTGAATATTACATCCTTTCGCACATTGCACTCATAACAATCTGATTTACAGAAAAGACGAGCTTATTTTATGATTTTACCACTTAGAAGGCATAGAGAGGCTAGAACTTTGGTACAAAAATTTGGAAGGACAAGAAACTGAGTAGTGAAGAACTAAATTATCTTGTTGTCTTCAAGCTAGGAGACTGAACCTTCTTTCCGTCGACGAAAAATGCTTTGATGGATACTTATCAGCAAGCCAAGCACTACTAGTACGTAGAGCGCTCTTTCAGTACCCTGCGGAAGGATCAAGACTTGGGTACGAAGTACTATAGGAAGTGACGGTTAAACTGGCTGGCTATTGGTGAGTGTACACAGAAATTTATGTTTGACAATTATGTTTTTTATTCAACAGTAGTTGATAAATTTGCCTTAAACCCAAAGAAATTACTTTTTAATAATATCAATTTTGCAACTGTTCTATGTTGCGAATTTCCTCATTGATTATTGTATTTACTTTTCTATTGTTTAATAAAAATTAATTATTTGTTAAATATTTAATCATTTAATTATCCAAACAAATGTTTCTAGTTTTGTCTTCTTTCTTCAACTATATATCATATGTATCATATATATATATTAGTATATTATATATATTTATATATATATATATATAACTTAATATATATATATATATATATATCTAACTATCATTAGTTATATTATTCGCTTATTTTCGCGTTGTTGACTTGGGACGATTTCTTCTTCTTTTTTCTTCCAATAGTGGTTTTCCTCAGGTTTTCTGCCCATTGTCTCCTACTTACTAATTACCTCATCCTTATCTTCTCAGCTTCTCATCTAACTCTTATCCATTCATATGGCCGATGGGATCGACACTTCCTCGTCAAATTTCAATGCATGCTCCCTACTTTTACTTCTGAATTGCCTTCGTCTCACTTTCAGATTTCTATGTCTCGGCTGATCTGGACAGATTTCCGTGTGGGGATGTGATCAACCTGTGGAATTAATCTTTTAAAACCCCAACTTTTACAAATCTCCTTTTCTAAACACTTTCTAACTTTCTATCTCTTCGACGGTTCTCTCGTCTCTCCCTGTGAAAATTAACATTCTGGCCTTACCACTAAACAACAAAAATCGTCTTGAACTTACTCACAACGGTCTTGCTAGGGCGGCCTCAAGAAACTGGGAGTTCGCTGCGAGACTTTTATTTCTCTTCTCAGTTGCCTCCAGCTATACAAGTTCTATCGCCCTTGTATGAGTATCTCTATACTTGGGGCGGCTCTTGTTTCACCGGTATTTGATAGTGGTCGAGTCAAATGGCAAAAAGGCTTATTAAACGCCCGTATTTCTGTTCTAGTTCACTTGACCCTCTATCTTTGCGGCGTGATGCTGGTGCTTTATCTCTTCTATAGTACCGTCGCGCAAGTGCTCGAGGAACTTTCCACTCGCGGACCCACCACCCTTTACGACGCACACGAAGCACAAGGGGTGCTGTGTCGGCACATGAGTTTTGTGTTGAATTAGTAACTCCAGACTTGTTTCAGCTGCGGTGACTTCTTCTTTCCTCCACCTCGTTTCTGTGAATTCTCTTCATCTTCTGTGTTTCTACTCAATTTATTATCCCTTTACTGTAAAAGCCTGCCGTCTGTTGCTTCTGCGTAATTTGCGTTATGAATATTTAAACGTTCAAACCCTCCTTGACATAGGACTACTGCGTGAGCGGCGGTGGCAAGGTAAAAAAAAAAATAAAAAATTAATAAAAATTATTATATTATATATATATATATTATATATATCATATTATATATACTATAATATATATATCATATATAGAAAATATAATAATCATAATATAAATATAAATAATTTAAAATATATATAGTGTGTTTGTATAAATAGACAAAGTTATACAAGACTGATCGAGAAGTCGCGCACACTCCAAAATATTTGAGTCTGTTGAGTTAATGGCAAACGGACTAGGTATATTCTGGCTTACCGCTTAGATAGACCAAGGTATTCCCTGTACACACGTAAAATCTTGTGAATGAATGGTGCTCCATGCGTCTCAGTAGCTTGGAGTTCTTGCACGGAATGAGACGTATGTTTTCCACAAGAGCAAACGGCGTTTATTGTTGAACAATATTTAGCTAGTCGTTCATACATGCACGTGTTAACCGTATTTAGTGACAATTATCGGATGCCCGCAGTGCCATATAATTCGACAATTACGATGTAATTACTCGTCGGTTTGCCGGAGGAAAGCGTTCTGTTGCATGGCAGGAAGAGAGTCGGCAGCCTCCGCTTTTGGTTGACTTCACTAAACCTGGAGGAGGTTCGGAATTGAATGCTGCTTCACCTTCAAAAGAGCCTGCGGAGACTTTCAGTACCTCTCATTTTATTTTATTTTAATGCCATTAATAGATGTTTAAAGTAGCGCTTTGTACCTGCAATGAGATATAGGTTTGAGAATTGGACACCAGATCAGAGAACAATACAAAAATTAATACTATCATAAACCTGGAGAAATATGAAGAAACAATTGCTTAAAATGAGAGGCGTGGTTTTATCTTAGTGGATATGTGAACAGCCAAAACACAAGAATATGGTCGACCGAAAATCCCCATGCCTTCCACGAACACCCCTTGCACAGTCGAAAAATTGGGGTGTTGTGTGCCATATCACGTCGTCGAATAGTGGGCCCTTTGTTCTTCGAAACGATAATTCCCATTGTTGTGTACAAGGACATCATTACACAGATCATTGCGTTACTGGAAGAGGATGAACGTCATTGTTGACTGCAGCAGGACGGTGCCACATGTCATACGTCTAATGCAAGCATGAAATTCTTCCGCTAGTTTTTGGCGAGCGTCTCATCTCAACAGGATTATGGCCCCCACGTTCACCAGATTTAACGCCCCCCGATTTCTTTCTGTGGGGTTACCTTAAAGGAAAAGTCTATCAAAATAGGCCCCAAACCCTGGAGGAACTGAAGATAAACATAACTACGGCGATTAACAACATAAGTGTAAACGTGCTGCACAAGGTGGCCTCGAACATGGTAAAAAGAGTTCGCGCATGCATTACCGAACGTGACGTCTTTTCAGCATCTGTTTTAACCAACCAACCAGTACTAAATTTAAGTATACGCATAATACTTCATACTTCTATGTTTGTATCTAAATTATATTAAAAATTTTAAATGTGTTTCATTTTTTGATGTTCCATATTCTCGTTCACTCGTATATATTCTATTATTATATATATTATATATATTATATTATATTATTGTATATTATACTAATATAGCCTTTATAAAAATTTTAAGCTGCCCTCCCTAGCTTGGAAGCTGGCGACGCCATGATATATTATATATATTATATATAATATTAGTATAATATATATAACTATATATATATATATAAGATATATATAATATACTATATATATATATATAATAATATATATATATATATATATATCTATTTAGTAATTTATATATATTAGTATATATATTATAAATAATATACTATATAATATATTATATTATATATATATATATTATATTTAATATATATATATAATTATATATTATATCCTTAATTATATATATATTATATATATCTTATAGATATATATATATCTTATATATATTATTTATATATGTACAATTCAGAGTAGGTGTATTGTACAGATTCTCGAGCGAATACGAGTGGAAGAGGTTTACAATAGTTATTTTTGAGCAAGAAAATTACGATGTAAGTTCACTTTACGTTCTTACCACGATCGTACATATTTCTATTTCAAGTTTTATCAATAACGGTGCATAGAGTAACAATAGTTATTCCATTTGTGCTTATTCCAGTTTTGTTCCCATCATAATGACAAATGTAAACCCGAACAATAAATTTAGAGGAGAGAAGTGTCAATATCGTTCTCTCTTCATCATTTTATTTCCTTACTGTCTGAGGAATTATATACTTCTTCAGATTTATTACGAGGCGATGACAAAGCGTTTTGCTGTTATCATAATGATATTCTTTAAATGATTGCAGTACAATGCCTATAATTGCGTCTAGCATAGAATTGCTAATGGATGGGAAACATTTCCTTTATACATACGGCCGTATGCATGAGAGATTCATTAATTTCTTGCAACCTCCAAAATAATTTCAGGTTTCCATTATTGCTGAAAGTCTAGCGACTTTTAATTTGGCTGTTTTACTTTATTCTTAAATGAGTCATGTCGAATGATCCAAAGTGTGCCGCAAGTTGACATATTTTATGAGAACTTCGACTGATTTGTTAACATTCACAACACTTCTAATGTTTATGCACTGCGGAGTTACTGTGTGTTCACTTAAGAAAGAACAGAATTTCTTTATATGCCCAGCATCTCTCAATGACCAAGGTGACATTCATCTGAGAATGTTCCATTTCGAAAATTTCATTATACTCCACTATGTTAACTTATGAGTTCGTGAGAGGTTTTTTTCGAGAACGACCAAATTGCTTCTGATAATTTGCTCAACAGCATAGGCTTTCAGAGGAACTAAAGAAACTGCTGATTAGTATCTCAATCTCGGTGCGAGTGGGCTAAACTGGCACATGCATCTATTTTATGGAGGTTATAATTCTAAAACTCGTTATTGTAACGACTATTCGACTCTTTTTTCTGGTTCAAATATATCTCTTGTACTAGTTGTTGAAGAGACGATATTCGATCTCTCTCTT
>JABUQX010028172.1:40000-54576 GCA_015478945.1 Trachelipus rathkii | reverse complement strand
TGAATATAAACTTATATATATACTTATATAAATATATATATATATTATATAATATATAAATATGTTATTATATATATATATATATAATATAATATATTATAATATATAATATATTCATTATAAATATATATATATATATATATATATGTGTGTGTGTTTTGATGTGTGTGTGTGTGATGTTAGTGTCTGTGTCATTTATCTTGCTGATGGTGTTCGTAAACGCAGGGTATTTAGGAACTTAGGACGCTAGCAAATGGATTGAGTGATTTATTTAGTCCCTGCTACCACTGTATCAAATATGGACGCGTGTTCGTTGATAATCTCAGAGATTTTTCCTTTCAAAAGGGCTAATAAAAAAAACATTAATAATTAATATAAAAAAAATTAATTAACTGGTTATAAAATAAAATAAAATAACAAATTCTAAGAATTTTTCTAATTAAAAAAATTTTTTTTTTGTTTTTGTCACGAGGTGATCGTGAAAAAAAATTATCTATTTGAGAGACGTAAAGTAATAGTATAAGTATTAATATAATTAGTAACGATATACATAGACCTTACAGTAATATCTATGTAAATATTTTATGGGGGTAGTGCAATGTAATGTATTGTAAGTTCCTGAGTTCGAAGTTGGGTTACTAATAATTAAATCTAAACTAGCATTAGATCGCCTTTGGATCTATTTACAGCGGAATTCTGCTCATACATGTTATCCAATCGTCATTATTTACTTACTAATATTTCTATGAATTACTCATCCTACATAGATCTCATTAACGGGCTTGTCTTCGTTTACTGTGTGTCTTAGTCCCAAGTAATTTACTCTCAAAGGTGCTAAAAAGACCTTTCAATGTACCTGTTAAACACGGTAGTTACCAGTTCAATTACCAGACAGGTTTTTTTAATTTGAGGAAAAAGGGGATTGGCTTTCTTTTAATGAACCCAGTATTTCTAATATGCCTACTTAGTCCAAGTCTTTTACCAACTTTTGCTTTTTTCCATTATTTATCCAGCCACTCCCGTGTGCTTCAAAGACATTGAATTGAATTTCTTAGAGTACATTTTATAGTTATTTCAACCAACTTGACGTTTGCCATTAGATATGCTACCCGGGGTCTTTGAGTGAAATAAAGCTGTTTTTATGGAACTTTTGTTCCAACATTGCTAGTGATTGAAAAAATAATTTAAACGCTTTATTAAAATTGTTCATCTCTCTTTATATAACATTAACAGCATTTAGCCTTCAGGTTTCTATGTAGAGAATAGGATTTTCGAGTTTCTTTACTTTGTAATGACTCGTCGGGCCAACTACCCGCGAGATTCTGGCATCTATTTCTTAATCCTACCACAAACATCAAATGGCTCGCCATAAACCCCGAAGTATAATCCCTAGAAAATAGGAAAAAGTCTCTAGGAAAATGTCTAAATCGTTGGCTGTCCAGAAAGTATGGTTTTCAAGCAAAATCACAGTTATTCATAAAAGCCTAAAGCGATAAGTAATGATTTTGCTGGAGGTAGCAGTCCAGGTGACTTTTTTTGAATACGATCATCTTTTTGATCATCTATACACCCATCTAAGTCACCCAGAACAATTCTGAAGCTCCTACGTACCTCAAAGACTGAAATAAATAATTCTAAGTATTGTAGTTACGAAATATCAAATAGAGAATAATTATATACATTATGTATACGATCATATATATATATATACCTATATATATATACTATAATAATTATTAATATATACATATATCTAAAAGTAATTAATATAAATATAATCATATATAAATATATATATATTTATATATAAATATATATCTAATTATATATTAATTTAATAGCTATACTATATATATATATATATATAATATATACTATATATATTATATATATATATATATTATATATATAATATATATTATATATATATTATTAATATAATTATAATCTAAACTATATATATATATGACGTATATAAAACTCGCGGAGCAAATTTTAATGCATCACCCGTGAATATAATGTAAACTCTTTCGATATATATTTGGAAATGTAAGAGCTAGGCTTTTTGGTTATACCTAACTTCGGAGTGTATAGCGTATGTAACTACACCGTGTATGGAAACTAAATGCATAACCAAAGACCAACAACCGAAATACGAAGTCGATAAGTATCGTTTCACTAGGAGAACAAGATGGGAGCAAGGACACCAACCAATCTAGCGAAACCAAACCCTATGCTGTAAGTCTTAGCTTGACAAAGACTGTCACAATGGAAAGGACATCGTAGAGAAGGAAATGTAAACATGAACATAGGTAGATTATTCACACTTGCCGGAAAAGCAGGCCATTTCTCAGAAGAGACAGGTGGTCTCTACAAGCAAGCTCAGGGTAAAACGAATTGACGGTCAGTCGGAACTGCCTCGTCGGTTCTATGGGGAGTGACTGGCAAGCAAACCGATAGACGGACATGGTCAACTAGGCGTCGCCCAATAGGGGCTATAACTAAAGCATACTGTAGTGGGGACGGTCCGAGACAGAGACGATGAAAGATTCCTCCATCTGGCAGTGCTTCGTGATCTATGGTTTCCAAATAAAAGCGTACAGCTACAAGACAGGGTCCGTGAGCGTTCAGACATCGGTGGCCCATTGTCCGACGTTTACCCAGTGAGAGACGAGAGATATGAACATGGAGTACTTATTACCAAGGTCTGCCATCGGCCCTCTCCTGATCAGGGAACATCGGGTTCTGCAATTTCATTTATTCAAAAAGCGTGATTGGAGATCTTGGACACTCCACAGGATGAGTCGAGGTCACCACCACTACATTTGACTAGATGACGTCAGCGAATTCTGGAGACGTGCAGGCGGACTTTTCTGCTTGCAATATCTCCCCAAGGATTCTTTTTGGAGGTGATTCTGTGATGGGGTGGCCTAGCATGTTTTTTTTTTTTGGGTGCTCGCCGGCAGTGCAGTCCTGAGCAGAGGAACGCTAACGGCTAAAAGGTATGTGGAAGACATCCTCCAAGAGTATATAGAGTGCCTTTAGCGTCCTTCATTGGCGTCCATTTTTTCTTACTCCATGACAACGCCACACAGCACACTGCCAACAGGTCGTCCAACGGTACCTACAACAGGTAGGGATCGAGACTCCTGGCCATTTCTGCGAGGAGTACTCGGACATTGAATCCTATTGAACATTGTTTGGGATTTGTGGGTAGCGTGTTCGAGTCTCCGTGAACATGCTTTCGTCCACACTCAGGAGCCTTGCAATACGCTTTGACAACATTTCCCGAGGAGGGACCATCTCCAGATCATTTCATCAATTGCCGGAATCGCTTGGAAGGGAAGTTGGAAGTGCCATGAGGGGGTACAACCTATTATTAGACACCTTCTATGCTGCATTTGGTGTTAATTGTAGAAATATTGTTGTATTAATAAATCCATCATTTCCATATTTTTTTTTGTTTTCTTTATTTTGACCATTTGACATCCCTACACATTGTCGTTACATACGGTTTATACATTTATAAACCTGTGCAACACTCCCGAGTTAGGTTATGATAATGAACCCAAATAAAACCAAATCCTAGCCCTACATTTTCCAATTATGAAAGTGTTTAAATTATTTACTGGTGATGCATTAAATTTGCCCGCGAGGTTGATAATATACTATATACTATACTATATATTATATATATATATATATATATATATATATATATATATATACTTATATATAATTAAATATATCAATACTTAATTAATATCATACTAATAATTAACTATATATATAATATATAATATATATATATATATATATATATATAAATATATGATCGCACTCACACTTGATACAAGATCATACACTTGCAAGTGATCGTGATGCTACTTTTCTTTGGCGTACCCCAAGTATTTCACTCTGCGTACCCCCCGGGGTACTACGGCCGTACCCCCACTTTGGAGACCCACGTGATCCTACACACCCGCGCATTAAGATATATATAATATTACTTAGATATATTAGAAGTCTTAAATCTCCTTACCGAATTAACGGACAGATCCCTAGAGTCACTAAATATGTATCCTGTGTTAAAAAAGTCTTTTGCACTACAATACTTCACTACTTCATCGGCCCCCTGTAGAAACGGTTATTTCACTCTCCCAAGGAAATCACAAGCTATCCTGATAATTAATGTTGTGAAAGCTAGTCATTCTTTAAGGTAATTCTTCATATTTCTAATGTTATTAATTAAGTTACTAATAAATTAAATCCTATGTTTCTTTCTTTTTTAATTTTTATTTATGTCTATATGGTTACAGAAAAATTTTTATCATTATTACTAAGTGCAAGAGTTTTATACCTATGTTAAAATTTAAATTAGATCTAATTATTATACTATTATATTATATATACATTAAACCAATTATACAATTACCATTCATTACTGCCAATTTTTATTTATTATTTATATCAGTTATTAAAAATTAATAATATAGTGAGTATATAATCAATGTCAATAAAAATATAGTGTATATAATTATATATATATATATATATATATAATATAATATATCTAATATAAATTACATATATATAATATATTATATATATATACTATATATATACTATATATATTACTTTATATATAATTGTATTTAAATATGATTTATATATATATATATGCTAATAACTGAAATTTATAATTACTATATATATTATATATATATATATACATATTAGTACCCGTATATATATATATTATTTAATATATATATATAATAATATTATTATAGTATAGTATATAAATATATAATATAATAATCATATAATATATATAATATTTATATTATTTTAATTATATATATACAACTGCTTAGTACTTTATGATACCAATAATACAAAACAATGTTGAAAGAAGATCGGCTAGCGGGAATCCTATTGAAGCACACTTGAGATTATCTTCTTACGGTGCCATCGCTTTTATTAATAAAATAAATTATAAATAAATATTTTAAGCTTGGGCTAAATATAACCATTCTAAATTTCCTATAAAATGTTATATTCCTCTATTGCACTAACTTACTTAATACATGAAAAACTTAAAAATAGATTAAAAAATTTTAAAAATTGTTTCATTTCTATTATCTTGGGTCAATCGTCAATCGACATCAATTAATTTTTGAATAAAAAAGTTTTAAAATCTGTTAGTTAAATTCTCAATGATTTATCTTCTTCAGTAAAATAGAATACCATGATTTACGAACGTTCTGTAAAACTGTTTAAATTAAGCCCGAAAACCTGACCGAACAGTTAGTAACGCGTTACATGTAACGGGGTTACAACTGTAACGAGTAACGGTAACGCCTCAAAGAATTTTAAAATGTAACGATGTAACGATAACGGAATTCCTTTTTACAAGTAACCGAGTAACGGTAACGCTAACCAATTTTATGTAACGATGCCATCTCTGATAAATATATATTTATATATTGTTGGTGATGTTCGAGGTCAGGTCAATTTTTACCAAAATTGCGTGATGCCAATGCATAAAGACGTGCGTTTTTTACACGAACTTCTTTTTGTGTTCACCAGCAAATTTTAAAATACTTATGCATTATACGACTGAATACCGACATGCACAATTCGTCACACTCAAACTTACTTATATCTGTCGCCATCCCGCGCCATTTACTAACGCGACCACGAGCACAACCGTTACGCTTATCTAATTTGCTGTACAAGAAATAGGATTGAATAATTTACAACTATAACGTCTATGAAAGGCTTACACGATGCCTTAAGTTGATAGAGAAAAGTGATGTTAATGATAATCCGACTCATGTCTAACCATTATGCCACTCTGCAAAGGTAAACTTTGGAATCGCCGAAATAGCTCTCAGCGCGTGTTTGGTTAGAGTGGACTCGAGATGAACTGCAATCTAGCCCAAGTAGACGGAAATTGTCTCTCTAAGATCGCTGGCCTAGGCTCTCTTTTGTTCAAACCTTTTGGAATGCCTACTAACCATCAAACAACCAGTAAATTCTCCCACGCTATAACACGTGGGTCAACCATCGCGGGAAGTCGACCTTGAAGCCTACCCGTAAGGCATCAGTAGGTCCCAACACCAGTCCTATCCCAGTTTTGCTTTGCAACTTTGATCATTCACCTGGAACCCATCGAATAGGCCACGCCAAAGCCCGAGGACCGTCCTGTATGCATGCTTGTCTCAACAGTTATAATGCTGCACATGACCTAATTTTAAATATTATATTATTACATTCAATTATATTATTATTATTATTATATATTATAGAGATTATTATATATTCATTATATTCATTTTTTCTTATTATCTATTATTATTATTATTATTAATTATTTATTATTATTCATTGATTTATTTTCATTCTATCATTTTATTTTTATTGATTTGTAATATATCGATTACTAATCACTTAATATTATAAACTTCAGTTTTATGATATACATATACACTACGCCACGGCTAACCTCTAACACCGCGAAACAAAAATACGTTTTAAGTATTTTATTTATCATATTTTCCGACCCAGTAAACAAAAGAGAAAGTTTAGTTATTTTTATCATAATTGTTGTCCGGAAACCTCAAGGAATAGTGTTTAGTTTCCTAGTTCACGCCGTCTTCACACCGCTTTTGCCTAATACATATTTACTTATTTTATCTTCTATATTAGGTAGCTTCGTTCTGCCTTTCTTCCTGTCCATTCAATTTGCTCTCCCTAATTCTTTACCTTTCTAAACTCAATTCGTTTCGCATTTGTCTTCTTCTTCTCTACTTCATTCTTCGGCAGCCCTCGTCCTGGTGGAGAACTAACGATGACACTCATTTCCTCAACCTCCTCACGCACTTTCGTCTTCCTCTTATCTACCTCTCACCATCCTGGAAAACGATTGGTTAGGATTTATTATCTTCACCAGTAGATGGCATCCTTTCGTTACTATCATGATGAGGCGACCAAGTTACCTATTACGGTTTGTTTTCCTTCCTGGCCCACTGAGGATGTCACATCCCCTCCGCATTATAGGGATTCCATCTCCTACACTGTTTCCGCTTCTGTCTACCCCTGTACTCAGAATCATTTCCGTACCCTCTTATCTGCCCGCCTGTTCCCTTTCTTCCCCAGGAAACCAAAGTCACGGAAGACTCCTACGTGAAGGCGACAAATTCTAAAATCCCGGCTAAGAGTTATCGCTCACCTAGGAGACAGAAAGCCTTCTGATCTCCTGGTGCCAGAGCCTCTCTTTGCTGAGTGAACCTCCCTACTACACAGGAGTCCAGGTTTTATTTAGCACTGTCCGCACTCCTTAGTCATGGAAACTTACCAGAGATGACAGTTTATTTTATCTCGCATCGAGGATACTCACAACAACTTACTCTTCAGTGACGGTTGACAGAGGAGCTAGCAGCCTCGACTCCGGTTACTTATACAGCTCTCTTTCAACTACTCATCCCTAATGCCTCCTCGCTGTTTTCTACGCCATCGCTGCTCCGCCCCGTTCACCTGCTGGGAGGTGAGTCGCTACATTACTCGTCTTGTGCCACCTCTCTCTCTAAGGCAGAAAGCAAATTACAAACGCACTGTCACCGAGCCTAGAGAAAATAGAGACCAACATCCATCCCAACAACTTGCTTATGCGCCAACTTACTTCGGTCCTCCTACTTCATCGCCTCCTCCCGTCATTCTTCGCTCTTAGTTTCTCTCCCCATATTTAATACCCTTTCTATCTTCTTCTTTCCCCCCCTCTGTGGATTTAAGATCTCCTCCATGGCTTCCCAAATCTTCCCGCGACAACCACGCACATCCACGCCTGAGCTAAGACTTTCTTCTTCTTATCCGGGCCTCTCCCACTTCACGCCCTGCTTCATACTGAATGGCCCTAGATGCCTCGCTTAACGACCCCGTACCAGTCTGAGCCAATCTCCAGGCCTCTCACGACCCCTGTTTCCTCCCGTTTTCGTCGAGTTATAGAGACCGATACTTCGGCGAATGTTGGACACATTAGGCATGTATGGCCCATCCATTCCTCGCAGACATGAAAAACGGGAGCTGATATTGTCCATCTCCGCCATGCTACGGTCTCAAAGGGACTCTCGTCCCGCCAACCGCTTCCTTGCTTCAGACGTCGTCGCAGCTTCTCTGAGCGCTCTCCACCCCAGGCCACTCAGCAATATCCATGAAGGTATTGTTTTTACCACCACCGGTTTGGCTTGAAAATGAAAGCCACATAAGCCGTGCAACCAACCCCTGGCCACTTTTTCCCTGGGGGAAAGATATGATTTTGTACTCCCTAAGCCAGCGGTCTTCATAAGGCGGGTGTGGGATCAGTCTGGCCACCCCCTCCGTTTGTCTTTTCTCCTCTCCGCTCCTTCTTTCGTACTCAGGACTTGTCCTGCGCACTATTTCGGAGCAGAGAAGTCTAAACAAAAAAACTCCTGGTTCTTCACTGTATTGGACCAACCTGGTGCGTCGTTTGCCTTCTTCCTCGAGATGCCTACCCAGAAGTCCGCACTGTTCCTCCTTCCTGACTCGGGCTCTTTACGCTTGGGGCAAAAATGGTTCGAATTTAAAGTCATTAATAGTAAACTATCCCTCAGTTCTAGAGTAAGAGCGCTTGGCACGCATTAGATAAGGACCTCTCTTCTCCATCCGCCGTCCATCCCTGGGATTCGTCGAGTACTGCTTGACGATTACCCAAAACCCATTTGGGGATGCTTGATTCTGTCTCATTTTCGACCTTATGGTCGATCTAAGAAACCAAGGGTAGATGGTGACGCTTGTACGCCTCGTCTTCTGCACGGGTAACGCCGTTATTCTTCTGCTCTTAAAGGCCCAGCATTCTATAGCGGATCATTGCTCCTTCTTCTCATATCGGTAACCTTTCCCCCTTCGTTCACCATTCCTTGCAGAAGAAAATTTTCCTGGCGTCTGTTGAACCCCTTGTTCTTCTTCCTCTCCTGTTCAACATTTCTGTGAGCCACCATATAGAGACTATCGCTCTCCCACTTGCTAACAAGATGCCTCGGCGTCTGTGCTTTGCCTCCTGACAAGTCTAAGGCAGCCAAGGTCGGGTAGTTTGAGCACTATGACTCGAGCTTTGCGTTTTCGTCCCCGCCCTTTCAAAAGGTTCATGTCCTCCCCCCTTCCATGATGGTCCTTAAAGGTGCTTCCTGATTAGAGGTCCTGTGGGAATTAATGCGTACATCTGAACGCTTGTACGATACGCAGATCGCTACCCGTGTCTTCCGCAAGCATCCAGTCTTTACACCCGAATCTGGCCGGTAAGACCTATCTTTCAACATTTTGGATCTTATCAGGGGGCGTTACCACCAGGGGATCCCTAAGAAAAGTAGCCAGTAAGGACATACCGAAACGGCCATCATCACTCCTTTGTTTGGCCCTCTTTAGAGCTACACACGCTGCCTTTCGCCGTTTCCTTGAGGGGTGCAGCTCGACTTCTGCCACGTTTCATTCGATGAACGTTCTTACGAGGTCTCCCTTTCCCTTTGTATCTGGATGACCTCCTCATAGCTTCCTCTTCTCCTGCAGAGCCGTATGAGCAAATCATACTACGTGCCGTGCCGTTTTTGCCAGGTTGGAAGAATGTGGCATGCGTCTCAACCCGTGCAAAAAGTTTTTGGGTTGGGGTTTTTAAATTATAGGTATGGGTTCCTTTCTACTTCACTTTTACTAGGACATCCACACTCATCGTTTCAGCGGGATGACATTTGGTCCTCTTGCAGAGTGCTAGGGAGGCATTCGCACCCTTCCTAGGCCTGTCTCTCAGAAGCATGCTTCGTTACAGTTACCTACTACTATCAAATTACTGCCCATCACACTGTCCACCTACTATAGCGTTGCATATTGTCGGCATGCAATAACCTTTTCTATCTATCGCCCACTCTTTCTCACAGATTCGGGCGCTTTTATATTCTTCAGACCCCTCTCACCCGCTCTCATTCCGCCCCCAAAAGCACTCGCAACGCTAGTTTTTCTATCTCACCAACAAGTGGACTGGTACTGACGAAGCTACGGCTGCGTTTTGAATCTTCCAAAGAAGCACCTCGCTTCTGCCACACTCCTTAGTCCACCCCCTAGGACTTCTAGTACTTCGACCTCAGAAGTTTTCAGGTGTATGAATGCCTTCCTGCACTCTTTGCCTCGTCGAGGTGTTCTCTCCAGCAGCACTGGCTGAAACGGAGTGTGTCTTGGTTCAATCCTCTCGCTCTTCTTCTCCTCGCAAGTTTGCAACTCTGAGACGTCTGCTACACGCGATCGTTTCGGGAGTGCAGGCGTCTTGCGATTGATCTCGCACGTTCGTCTATTTCGCTACTTTCTGGAGGGTCGTGAATTCCACATATACTCACTGATCACAAAACCACTTACCTTTCGCATTATGGTCTCAAGAAAACGGACACGGCACTCTCCTTAGAGAGCTTCGATCACCTGAAGTATGTTCTTCACTCCAGTTCACTACTGATGTCAGACATATTTCAGGTGTCGGACTAACTAGTCACTGCTGACGCTCTTCCCGCATTGAAATGCGACCGGCGATAATTTCGCCCTTCACCAAATACATTCGACAACGATAGAACGTACTTTATAGGCAACGTGCCAGCTACTGAGGATCCCTGCACTTGCGAACAAGAATCCTTCTCTCAAGCTGATGTGACATCCAACTCCCTGGGATAGAACAGAAAACTTCTGTGCGATGTCTCTCAGGGATCCCCTCTTCCTTTCGTACCTGCATCGTCTATTCACGTAAGGCTTGTCTTCCTCAATCTCAACTCGCTTTCCCACCCTGGCATTGACTGGCTTACACGCCAATACTGGTTGAACCTGGTCCCGATTTGTGTGCCTTGATCTGAATACCGTTATAACCGTTAGCAACCTTTGGTCGCGTCACTTATTCCTTCCCTGCGCAAGCGTATCTAAGCGCGGTTCTACACCGTCATCACCAGAGTCGCCCGCTAGGCACCCTTTCCTTACCCCTGTCGTGCTCTCGCTCTTGAACCGTGTCCACATTCGGACAATCTGTTGGACCCTCTGCCTCCTTCCCGCTCGGTAAGAAATACACATTCTTTATCGGTGTATAGAATCGGTTCAACCATCGCTTGCGATCCGAGGTCTATCACCTCTCTCTGCACCATACGCGGCAATTCCATAGCTCAAACATAGGCCTTTCCATTTGGATCTTCATATCTGTGAATTTCGCGCTTTGGGGGTGTTCCGCATTTTCTGTCACAACCAGGACAAGGTTCTTAAGACCTTTGAATCCGTTCATCTATGGAGACGATTTTAGCGCGAATGAATCTTCTTGGCTTTCAGAGAAGATTCACACCGACCTTCTTCTCAATTGCCTAAACAAATGCGATACGCGCATTGTTGTAATCGTTTCGCACGTCAGCTAAAGGCTATTCCTCTTCTAGCTCAGCCCAATCCGGAAAATTGGACTGATGCTCTCCCGTTTGTAATGCTTGGCCTTCGCTCCGCAGATTACTAAGGATTCTTGCACTGTATTCGGGCTTTTGCCTGAATATAGGTGTATGCGTCTCTACCCCTCCTTCGTCTTCCAGGGAGCGTCCTCTCTCAGTCTTCTCCTCCACGTCCTAGCAGGCCGATCCCACTTTGGCTTATCTACACCCGCTCTGAGGCGCTGTGCTGTCGTCGTGGAGCACTCATAGCTCTTCTCGTCCCACACAAGGCGTGATTTGCTACTAATCCCTAAGGTACCATTTTCCTTCCTGCATCTTCCATGTCTTCGTCTGCTCAGACTGTCGTCAATTGTACTACCCACCGCTCAACGACTCTCCATACCTAAGTACGCGACGGATCCCTTATATTCCTGTGATAACTTAGGAAGGAGATATATCTTTATCAGATAATCCAGCGTCCCACACGCACAGAAGCCGTTTCAATCGACCGTCTTAAGCCTGCTTTCTTTGAGGCGAATCCTCTTCCTGTTCTCGACCCTGACGCTTTTGGTCTTTGGTATGCAGCTGCAGAATTCAACCCTTTCATCGTCAGAAACATATTTTCTCCTTTCTCCCCCAAACCCACTGCGTTCTCTGCCTCCTCCTCCTCTCCCTATTTCCTGATCCGCTTCCTGTACCACTCCTACTCCTCCTTTCCACAGCCAAACAGCATCAATCACGACCGGGGCTCAGACTCCACCCTCACGCTGCGTCATCACTGCGCCTCTCCTCCACCTTCCGGCCTCAGGATTCTTACCACCCTTCCAGCGCTTCCCACCGTCCCGGCTACTCATCTTACGACTACATGGCAGATGCTTCCGCACTCCGCCCTGCATCACTCCGCTCACAAATCTGGAGAAGTCCCTGTCCAGACTCCCCATCCCGACACCGTCTTTACTTAACGAATCATCGTTCAGTCATGAGTAAAGGTAGGCACATTACGGATGGCCAGAAGAGTCTATTTGGATCATAGTTTTACGTTGGCCGTTCAGCACTGCCAAGGGGAAGTATGCGTGGCTGATGCGATAATACCCCAGGTCAGGTCGCACATTGAATTTTACTAAAAATAGACGTGCCAATGCAAAAAGCGGTAGTCTTCTTAACGAACTCTTTTTTACCTTCACCCATCGCAAATTAAATATTGATTTAGCGACTGTCTTAAGCGCTCCTCATCTTATCTTGCCCGCCTATTTTCGCACGACCAACTCGACGACGTTCGTTTAACGTTGCGTTACTTACAGAGGATTATGGACTTTATTTTCGTATATTAGTGGAAGCGCTTCAAAGCTTGATTTATAGCATTGTGATTGAATAATCCGTATTGATGCCAATTTTCCTTTCCTGTCGTACGTACTGGCAGGGTCCGAGTAGTTTTGAGTTAAATACAAAATTCACTGCACAGGTCTTTGTTCAAACCTTCATTGATGGGAGACCTACTACATCAAGACAAGCCTCTTCCCACGCATTCAAATATTATATATATACTCATATAATATAATGTGATTATATATATATATATCATTACTGTATATCATTATTACATAATTTGAACATAAGATCATATCATATATATATATATATAGATAATATATCATACTATAATACTAAATATACACAAAGGTGCGGCATAATCGCCGTTTTAAAGCGCGTAATCCGGTAGAATTTAACTCGTTAATTTTTTCGGTAACTTTTAACGCTTTTTCGTTAATTTCGAAAAAAGGTAACGGGACTTATTAACGAAGGTTAATTTTTTCCCTACATCCGATAATCGTTACTTTAATTTACGGGGTTTTTATTAAAATATTTTCTTATCGAGATTGTTGTTGAAAATTGGTGTGCTATTACATTCGATTTTGATGAACAAACTTTATCTGTCCAAAAATTTCGCTACAAACCGCTTCTCCACTGGGCTCAAAATGTGTTCTTATTCTTAACACCTGTGATTAATCCGTTTTAGAAATGTTTGACGTTTTTCTTTTGCTGTATTCTCATTTTCTTATTGGGTTCGCTGAAGGAAAAAAGAGAGAGAGATAGGACTGTTGCCTCGTTCCATGATCATTTAACTTCTTTTTCGTTATTACTTGAAACTTGCTTCTTTTGCGACTTAGTGAAAAAATATAAGAACTAGGCCTCAAAAAGCGTTGTAACTTATAAAAATATACATTTTCATTAAAATTCTAAGCTGATATTATCCTATTATTTTTACAAAGTATAACTACTCGGGTGTCCGTAAAAGAATGTCCCAGTTTCAATGCTTTATTAATAACAGCGTAATATACAATATCAAAAGCATATCATACATAAAAGTGAAGGTCATTGAACAGGGTTTTTCCTACAAATGTTCAATATGTGCCCCCTTCGTTATAAGAGACAGATTCAGCCGATAATCCATTTCCTCCCAAACATTGGTTAACAGATCCGGCGAAATAAGGGAAGGAACGGCATGTTCAATTCCGCGTTTCAACTCTGGCATATCGTTGGGCCAGCCCCATAGGAAGAAATCGCAAGGCGTTAAGTCCGGGGACCGGGGGGGCCAGAGATAAAGAGCTCTGTCGTCTGGACCATTACGACCAATCCAACGGTCTGGGAGTACGTCGTTCAACCACGCTCGCACTATGTGACTCCAATGTGGGGGGCTCCATCTTGCTGCCATATAAAGTTTACCGCCTCATCCTCTAATAATTGTAAAAAGAGCCATTATTGGTAACATATCGAGATTGAAGGCGACCCCTGTTACGTTTTGCTTCTGCGAAAAAAGGAAAGCTCCATAGACCTGCCGTCGGGATGTCATGGCGCAGAAATGGGAAGTTTAACCTTTGGGAAATCACGTTCGTGTTCTACAATTTCATGCGGATTTTCAGACCCCAGATTAGAATATTATGGCATTCACCTCTACCCCTGAGTGAAAGGTGGGAACTCATCGCTATAACACTATTCGACTGCTAGAAGGTCATCGTCTTGACCTAACACTGCACAGGCCGCAAGGTAAACGCGTTAAAGAGCCTAGTCGTCGGGCTTTGAAGCATGTACAAACTGCAACGGTATTGCACGCATGTGTAAGCG
>JABUQX010028172.1:0-37500 GCA_015478945.1 Trachelipus rathkii | reverse complement strand
AGCCTCATTAAAAAAAACATTCTGGGAATATAACTTCAATTATTTAATTAATTGAATAATTATTTTAATTAAATTAATTATTAATTAAAACCTATTTGAATATAACCAATCTTAAATATTTATAATTTCTTGAAATTAGAGGAAAAAAGGTCGCCTAGGTCTAAATTTGGAGCACCACAAAACAAATAAATAGAATTTCTGGCATACATCCTATTTTTTTCCAAAGGTGTCGGATATCTGGACTTTAACCTATATATAATATATTATATATATATACTATTATAGTATTAATATATATATATAAATTTATCATATATATTTTTAATTTAATATATAATAGTAAATATATTATATATAGTATATATATAGTATAAGTATATATATAATATATATATAATATATATATAACGATATATATATATATATATATATATATATATATATATATATATTATTATATATATATTATATATACCTTAATATATAAATTTATTTTAATTATTATTAATATATATATATTATATAATATATTATAATATATATATATATATATATATATATATATATATATATTATATTTGTAACGTAATGTAACCCAACTTAACCTAACCTACCTCTTACCTAACCACATTTCGCCCCTAGAATATCTATTTATGTTGCTATAGCTGCGCGTTTCCAGAAGCCCGAGTGCAGCCCGTGTGTAAAATCGACTCGGAAACGCTTCGAATTGAAAATAATTACATTAACCAATCAGAGAACAGGAAAATTTTGAGTACCTGGAAACGGCCGAGAGGGCCCGTCGGATCAGCTGCCTACGCCAATAACTCTTATACTTATATGTATCTATTTTATGAAATTATACGATATATTAGTATCCCTAATATAAAAGTTAACTGAAATATTAAAAAATTTTGGCAAGACATTTCCGACACCTGTTTTGTAAAAAGATTTGTTTGCATACAAAGTATTCTTCCGCGCAGCCCGCCCGTTTATTAATTCCCGAAATCAAGGATTTAACAACGGGTGCCTGACTGTAACATTTACGTGACGTAGAAGTGCACAAACGGGCTCTGGAAACGATGCATGTGCGCCTGTGCGCTCGCCCGGGCTTATGTATCATAGAGGCTACCTGCGAATTTTTTTTTTTATCTGACCTTCGTTAAGTAATTTTCTTCAATATATAATATGTATCGTCTACATAAAATATATATATATATATATATATATATATATATATATATATATATATATATATATATAATATATATAAATATTACTGACATTAACATTATTTTCACCATCCTAGGATACGATCCTGGACCTTAGCAGATGAGCGTTCATTTGTTTGACCACTACGCTACGACGAGACAAAAGAGAACCCGAGAATATTTCTACTGTCCAAGAAGAGCAAATTACTAACAGTTCCTCCCGCTTCGCACTCGAACGTAGGGCCAATACAACGGTACGCCGCCATAGGGAAATAATCAATTACCATAAATCCGGGGCCATTTTTTATGTAAATGAAAAAGAACTGCAATGGACCGCAGCTTAAAATTTGTATAATATGTATACCCCCAAATTGTATTTTCACCATACTAGGGATACGATCCTGGACCTTAGCAGATGAGCGTTCAAGTGTTTGACCACTACCCTACGACGAGACAAAAGAGAACCGAGAATACTTCTACTGTCCAAGAGAGAAGCATTTACTAACAGTTCCTCCGCTGCCACTCGAAACGTACGGCCAAACAAGTACCTCGCATGGTGAATAATAATACCATAAAACGCCGGGGGCCATTTTTTATTAAGATGAAAGAACTGCAATGACGCAGCTTAAAATTTGTATAAAATTATCCCCAAAATGTTATTTCACCATACTAGGATAGATTCCTGGACCTTAGCAGATGAAGCGTGCATGTTTTGAACCCGACTACGCTACGACAGACCAAAACATAGCACGCCTGTTCATCTTGCTAGGGCCAGGATCGTTATCCTAGTATGGTGCAAAATACATTCTTGGGGGGGTAATAATATTATTACAAATTTAAGCTGCGCGTCTATTTACCCTTTCATTTAATAAAAAAAAAAAAAAAAAAAAAAAAACATGGCCCCCGGTTTTATGTATTATTATCTCACCATGCGCTGGGTACCTTTGGCCCCTACGTTCGAGTGCGACGGGAGGAACTGTTAGTAATGCTCTTCTTGGGACAGGTTGAGGAGTATTCTCGTGTTTCTCTTTTGTCTCGTCTGTTAGCGTTTATTGGTCAAACACATTGGCACGCTCATCTGCTAAGGTCCAGGATTCGTATCCTACCATGGTGAAAATAACATTTGCGGGTGTATAATATTTATACAAATTTAAAGCTGCGGTCCATTGCAGTTCTTTCATTTTAATAAAAAATGGCCCCCGGTTTATGGTATTATTATTTCACCGATGCGCGCGTACCTTGTTTTGGCCTACGTTCGAGTGCGAGCGGGAGGAACTGTTAGTAATGCTCTGTTCTTGGACAGTAGAAGTATTCTCGGTTTTCTCTTTTTTTCTCGTCGTAGCGTAGTGGTCAAACACAGCACGCTCATCTGCTAGGGTCAGTCGTATCCTAGTATGGTAAAAATACATTTGGGGGTATTTACAAATACTTATACAAATTTAAGCTGCGGTCCATTGCAAATTCTTCATTAATTATATATATATTATATAATATATATATATATATTATTATTATATATATATATATATATGTTATATATATATAATATATACATATCGCCAGCCGTCAGACGCCTCAACCAGGGTTAATCCCTCATTTCTATTCGTCAGTCCGGATTTTGATCGTTTCCTTCGTAGTGGCTATACTATATATATGTAAGAGCTGTAGACAGGGACCCACACATTTTCAGACCAAAAATTTTCCTAAGTCCAAACAAAATTTCTAAGTTAGAAAAGTTTAAGTTAATTTTAGTTTTTTAATAAAATTGTTTAGGGCAAGCTTCTGGCATAATTTTCTAGAAGCTTGCCACTTAAGAATTTTCTTAAAAAAAACTTAGAGAAATTTTTTTTTGAACTTAAGAAAATTTGGTCTCAAAAATGTGTGGTCGCTGTCTACAGCTTTACCTATATATATCTATATACGTATATATATATATATATATATTATATATATCTATATTATAACTATATATACTAATTTATATATTTATATATATTATACTATATATATATGTATATACTATATATATATATATTATACTACTATACGCCTATAATATATTGTTATATAGTTGTTTCAGTCCTAATTTGTCTTATTTATAAAATTTGTCCTTAATTTCAAAATCGAAACTGTGAAAAAATACCCCTTAAAATTAGGTAAAAAACCAAAATTGTAAAAACAAAACAAAACAAACTCTGCGAACTTTATAGTTTATGGACATCAGCTGCTCTCCTTTGATTTTTCTTAATCGGTGTGTCTATTGCTTTCCTAGAATGCTAGATTTTTAGTTTTTAAAACTTTTGTCAGCTATTATTGCGATAAAGATTTATGATTGTGATTTTTTTTTAATTATCATTTTGGAAGCCGAGTGGATCGGTTGTCTTTAAGATTGCTCATGTTTGTTACTTGTGCGGTGAAGTTTATCATTTCGCGAGGCAAAGTGTCTACGTGTGAATTCGTTCGCCATTTGCAATTAATCTAGATATACAACATAACTACAGGGTTTTAAACCTGAATCACCTTTTCCCTGGTGGTCCCTAGACCAATTTACCACTCTACCCCACTGGTTGAAGACCTCGTCTGCCGATCGACTTCAAGGCCACACCAGGGTCGAAATTCTTGAGACGAATGATATTGTAATGAAGCTCCTGAGCAGGGAAAGAGAAAACGTTCCGCAGATTCTGAAGATGTAACCATTTCCAGTACTCAACATAAAATTCTATTAGAAAATCCCCTAGAGGGGTCTTTCCACTACCATCCAGTTGGAGAGTCTCTCCCCACCCAAAATCAGGTCAGTAACATGGTAAATCTTATTAAATCTGTGACCAATACTGTTATTTTCACAAATCCCAGGACAACTTCCAAATTGCTCAATGCATCTCCCTTTGGTAAATATACTGTATCATAGAGGGTACCATTAGGCTCCTTGGAAAAGGCATGGCATACAGGTTTGAGATCAGATCTTAAGAAGAAGAATCGATCGCTAAAATCGGTCGCTAACTTCACGCGTATAGGTTGACATACAGAATATTAAACAATTAGGACCTCATGTGATTAAATGTTGGTTCCTTAAATCGTCCATGGGGCTCTCCAAACAGTATCCATCATGGGAAATTTGTCCCAAATGATAGGGACATGCCAATTGAAGAGGTCTTAGAGGACCTAACCCTCTTAGATGGTTTGCCTGCTAGTATTTCGGACTTGCTCAGGGTGCTATCCTATAAGACTATTTATGGTAGCCTACCTCATCTCCATATTCTCCGCCACTGATTATATCAAGGTTCAGTGTGATGGCCCTCTCCTTCACCGAATTGCTGTGGGACACACTGTGTATAGGGTCTATCCTTGGGTCTACCCTGTGCTCTGCTGCTTTAACTGCTGGAAGTTTGTTCACATCACCTTGTAAATCTCAAATTAAGTGCTCCAACTGTGGTGGTGACCATGATCACAAGGACTGTATTAATCCTATTTTGCTGTTTTTTCCATGATGGCCCTCATAGACTTAATTCTGAAGATTGCCCAATCTATCAAAGGACTGAAAATTATAAAAACTTATGCTGGCTTAGGTTCTGGATTCAACTCTCCCTTGATGCAAGACCTTAGAAAGCTGAATTCTCTTGACTTATGTGATACTGCTTCCAGTGTAATTAATCCAAAGCACAGTAAACGTTTACCCAATCTTCCTCAAGGTGTCCGTAAATCTTGTGGTGACTTACTTGCTATATCTACCTCCCAGATCAAGTCATCTTGTTTTCAGACTTATGCACAGGTCCTGACTGATGAATTGGATACTGCAGAGGAAAACCAATGTTCTGACACAAACCTCCCTTCTCAGTAGGGATGTGCCGAATAGTGAAAAAGACATGGACCCGAATTACTGATCTTTGGTCACAGAGACAACAATACCCGAATATTCTTGCTAAAAAAGTATTCTGCTGAATTAGCCGAGAAATATTCAGGACAGCACGTCTCCTACGCCGAATAGTTATTTCAAGTCGGTCATCCATTTAGGGAAAAAATAAAGATAACAATGAAACATATAATACATAAACTATATTATACGTATTCTATACATATAGCAAACCATCAACATATTAAAGAATAATTTAAATGAAAAACTAAGAAAAGTTTCGTAGTTAAGATATTAAACTAAACTTCATTTCGAATAAGCTCTTAAAGTTAAAATGAACCGAGGAACATTAGTCCAGTTCTGCCATTTCTCAAGGAGGATTTAAATCTATTTCTTGTGGCCTTTCATAAATTATTTTCCTCCTGCTACTTAAATATTCTCACTTCGTCAGCTGATTTCTGGTGGAGCTCGAAACGGCTATTTTATTGCTAGTTTTTTCAAATCCATAAAACTATTTCCAGTGTTTCTTTTCTGCCTTCCACTTAATTCGAAGGGGGAATATCATTGTCTTCACTGGTCAAAATAGGCAAACTTCTATTTTTATTTGTTTCTATTTTTTATTGTAGCGTTCGGGCGGCCGGAGTGACGCGCGACCACTCTTAGTATAACTTGGTCTCCCGGCTCTCCCCCTAATGCACTTTTTGGACATTTTTGTTTGTAAATCACGCGCCCTATAGTAGGTCAAAAGCACACAAAAATCTAAATACCTTGAAGTAAGGATCCAAGATTTGCGATAGTTTTGAGCATAAAATAACGTCCGAGTCAGCTCCTGACCTGTGGAGGGTTGAAGTGGACCACCATTTGCAGGGGTGACTCGGACCATCTGGTTAATAAATTCGGCTTTTACGTATAATTTTCAATTTTTATATTTTAATACTCTTACTTTAAATTATAATAATTATTTATCATTATTGTAATTTGAAATAAGCTTACTGAAAAGTGTTAATATATGATAAATAAAAATTACATTATATAATAAGGTGGTCCGATTCACCCTCTCCGCCCAAAAATTTTGACACTTTTGTGAACTCGTTTTTTTTATTAAAATTTCATCTTTTAATAAAACAAATTTTTCACAAAGACTTTATTTATATCACATTTAAATCTATTATAGTAATAAAAATGTCAGAGGAGAACAAGAACCTCAACCTTCTACTTCCTCGGAACCCACACTAATGGAAGTACAAATGGGGAAAGCCCTTTCTGCATTGTCTGCCTCTGATTCCCGACCTAGTACTTTGGAATCCAGAAGAATCTTACGTATGCCAGTTTAAAGCTAACATACTCGAGTGTATCCACTGAAAAAATAATTTAAAAATCCATCCACAATTTTTCATTATATAAACGAAGTTTAAAAACGAATCACCATCTTTTCAAAGTGACGAGTTCTATTGAACAGGAAATTTTGTTCCCCTAATTTCTAACATTTTTTAAAAATATAAAAACTGTTCTTAGCAATACAAGTTGATGATCCCTAATATAAAAACTTGTCAGTACTACCCGCAGTGTGCCTCATAAATGAGCGAAAATTTTTTTTTTTTTTTTTTATTATTTTTTATTTTACTTTAGATGTGTGAACCCCGAATCACGCCTACTTAAAAAGAGGCGGGCCTGCCGTCACCCCGCCGGACGCCTTAATTCCCGTATGTAGCTTTTTACTTTTATGTAAACAATAATCACATCGTCATGCAAGAATTGGACTTCTCTTTTTTTCCATCTTCTCACTTTTCTTTTGCTGTTATGACAATTTGATACCACGACATTTCTTTTAAAACAATCCACTTAAAGAGTGACAAAATGAAACCTTCAGCCTCATTTTCGCCCTCTACGTTGAATACTCATCTCGTTTCAGCAGGAAGGAGTCAGGAGCTAATATTTTCATGCACTCTTTTTCCATGCCCTCAAACCGACCATATTTTTTATGATTCATCTATTCATGTTTGTAAAAAATTAGCTTGGACCGATTGAATTTCTTAAGCCTCACGAGTGTAATGTACTTCCACTAAAAGGCTTTTCTTGCTTCAAGCTTTAATGAAGCCATATTTAACAATTAGATTTATTGCTTAAAATGGAAGGATCACTTGGGCGACCTGTTACTTCACGTTGTAATGCTTGTCTTTAGGTGATGATTGTCAGGCTTCAAGTAAAATGCAATTAAATTTGCCACTGGACAAAATCAGGCAACCTTTGTCTGATTGCACTTTCATGCAGGTATATGGCTAGGGGTAAACTTTTTGTTCAAAACATATCTTTTAACGCATATCCTAAGGCTATATCCAGCGTTTGTTAGAAAGCATCTTTGAATCTATATTTATGCGTCGTTTCACATGTCACGCTGCATCTGTAAGAGTGATTAAGCTTTGACCCTGCCGTTGGCTGAATGTGTGTGAAAATGACGAGGAATATGCTTCCTGCAAGTATAATTAAAATATAATTTTAACAGAGACTCTGACATAATTAATTAGACATGTCAATGGCATAGTTGCCAACATTGTGAATAAAAACATGAAATGGATTGCAAGCCACTCTCCCTGTATACGGCTTACCATGTTTGGTCCATGTATCCGATGTTCACTAACATGGTCAATTCTAATTTTTGAAATATTGAAAAATGCAATGGCCCTCTATAGGAGTCTGACAAATCGACCACAGATATCATCTGCCTCATATTGGCTATACATACAAATTTGCCGCTTGTACTATTATTTTATTTTGTTTTTGCGGAACAATTGAAAATGTTTACTCTGCAACAATTTTCTCACATGTTGTTAAATTTTATAATACTTTTCCGCTGACGCTCGTATGTTGTCATGATACGACCGTATCAATATCCTTTTGATCGTTCTTCATAAATGCATCTCAATATTCAGCCCAAAATAGTTCGGCAAAAGGGCCTGCAATACCGAATATTCAGTATTTTGGCCGAATACCGAATACTTACCGAATATTCGGCACATCCCTACTTCTCAGGATTGTCCTTTGAATCATGTAGCTACCTGATAAAAGGTCTGGAAGACTATCAACCCAATTTTTTCATGATGCTCAGCTAACATCTGAGGAATCAGCTGTTCAGGATTCTTACACCACTCATCAATCCCATAGTGGTTCGCAACATCAGGGTGAACACTTTTCCTCTCCTCAGGGTATTTGCCAGAGGGACTCTTGGTATGACTTGTGCTTATCTGTCATTCTATTGGTATCAAAATTTTTCAGCATTTATCAAGTCAGCTCATTTGGTAGGGCACTTTTGTCGATCTTATCTGACTTATTTTACTTGATCTCTTCCTTCCTTAGCATTCATGGCCTATAATGGTATTGTGCTTTGGAATGCTAGATCTCAATAAAAAATTCCAGATCTCAAATATTTTCTTTCTGCATATAAGCCTTCAGTAATAGGAATAATGGAATCCTGGCTTAAATCCTTTATGTTGATTACTTTTAATAATGTTTTGTGTGTGGGCCTGAGATTTGAGCCATTTACTATTGGTTGTATGATGTTTGTGAGAGCTGTTGTGGTTGAGGGGTTTTATTGGAAGCCATGTTGAAACTTTTGTTTGGGGATGTGTGGTTTTATTTTATTCAATGAGCTTTTCTAGCAGTTTGCACAGAGTGGATAGTAGTGAGATTGGGTGGTAGGATGAGGGGTCTTTTCCTGGTTTTAGCTTTGGGATAATAATTGTTGTATGTGTTCAATATTTTTATAGTGTTCCACATTCTGTTATTATTTGTTTTGTAGTTTTTTTGTTAGGAATGTTTGAGGTATTTGTTTTGCTTAGGTTTGTAATTTGAGTGTTTAAATTATTGATTTGTGTTTAGTTTGTTGTTTGTTGTGCTGTTGCGTTGCTTAATCAGATTTGTGATTTCAGGTGTTAGGGTATGGTTATATTTTTTAAGGTATCCTTGGGGAATGTTTTGGTTTGCTTCTTTTTGAATTATTGACATGAAGTTTTGGATAACTATATTTAGTGTTGTGGTATTAATAATATTTATAGGTTCTATGTTGTTGTCTATATTTATAACAAGGTATAAAAATTAGAAAGTTTCAACCTTACCAGCAGAAGTCAGCATCGCAATCTCAATCTTTAATATACCAATAAAGCTACAAGATTGATTATTATTATATTATTATCTATGTATTATTGATGTATTATTATTTATTATTATTATATATTATTATTATTATTAGTATTATTCATTCATTAATTATTAATTATTATTATTATTTCCACATAGATCACACAACACAGTACCAGCATCGATCACTTTGCCTCCCATGTCACAACTAGAATTTGGTAGGTAAATGTTTCTCTCGTATCAGCACTAAACGATTACGTAATCTCTGTTACGGCTCACGGTAACAATCAGAAGAACTCGTATTTGCTATGCCAAGTCAAGGGAAGCCATGAAATTCGACGGAATGCCATCATTATCTTAATATCTTTGACCACTGAAGAAGGGTGAAATGAGATCTTAATTACTATTGTTCCAATATCTTTTTGACACATGAGAAGGGTAAATAGAGTTTATCTACCTTGCTGTACACTAAATAATCTTTGACACATCGAGAAGGGTAACGAGATTATTACTATGTTCCCAATAACTTTTGGCACATGAGAATGGGTAACGAGATATATTACTTTGTTCCCCTTTTTCTCCTTACTTAACATATTTTATCTTAAGACGTAGTTTTATTATTGATTATTATTATTATTACTATCTTTAATATATTTATTTTATTGTTTATTATTATATTATTATATTATTATTATTATTATTATTATTATTATTATTATTATTATTATTCGCATATATATTATTATTTATTCATGTATTTTTATTATTATACTCAACTATATACTATGTTACGCCGATGAACCATAACAAACACTGAAACATCATCAAATATCACCAACACCACACACGTCACACAGCAACAGCGGCGTCCCCACGTAGCAATCAATCAACACACACAGACACACACACAACAACCAGCAAGTATAAATAGAAACGCGTTCCATAAAATGGGGTGGGATGTATCACAAACTACACACAACGCAATTGAATAACTAGACACTTTACTTGAAACACGGAGACTGGCAATCATTGTACAACTTACTGATACATGAAAGCTATTTCTATGAGTGAAGCAGATGTGTACATTTTCTAAACGTCACTGGAAGATATATATCAATTTTTCACATTTTAAATATAACATTTCGTTTGTTATGCTATTTTCTTTACGTTTCCCTGTAGTTATTATCTTTATATCTTATATTTGTTACATGATAGTTTGTAATAAAATTATTAATTGCATTTTTTGCTAAAGTAAAATGTATTTAAAATTAATCTAGTATCATGAGCATTAAAAACTTTTACTAATTTATTCTTTGTTTACTTTAACATTATGTTTTTACTGATAAAATTTATTTATTTTGTTTTTTGCTTTAAACATTATGTTTTTTGCTATATTTTTTATCCTTTTTACGTTTATAACTTAAAAATTTTGCATTTTTACATACCTTAACATCAGAAACTCAGAAAATTTGTCACTCACTACGTCACCATTTTGTCTTTCAACACACATTCCTGCACTATGTATCTTATGACTATTGATGCCTTTGATTCATGTCATATTTTTGTATACGACATAACTAAAATAGAGTTCTTATACACTGATGCAATCGAGTATATGCTACCGTAGCAATAGTTTTCAAAGCTATTAGAAGTAAATAAAATTCCTGAGCAGAAGAGTTACGATTAAAAAAGCTAACAACTAGCATATCCTTAAGCATCGAATAATCAGCTAACTCAACAAAGTCACACTTTAACAACAGTAAGTAATAACGATCACATGACAAAAAAACGTACCTAGTTCACACTTTGTAAAGCCATAGACTCTAACAGATCAATGTTAAATTTTACATCAACATAGTAATATTTACCCAAAATTTATCATAACTTGTCTAATTAATCATACAGACCTACCGATATATGCTACGTAACAAATTTTGTTACCATTAATAAGCTAACGAAACATACCTGAACAGAATATAATGTACAAGAGACACCTAACACTAAGCGCGAGTATCGAATAATACTGCTAACGTTCACAAAGTTCGATACTTTCAAAGGTGAAGTAGCTAGACACCACATACAAACTCCAATGTATCCTCAACCTTTTTCCACATCCACCGCCAACAGCTAAGCCGTGCGAATTATCTAACACTAAAATCCCTTACAAAAATATACAATGACTACTCTAATGATACGGCATAACATCTTGAACTATGCAATTGATTAACTACATCTCATCACAAACTGAGACTCATAGTCAAGATCTGCGACATTATATGTGAAACTATGATTAAAGCGTACACATGTAGCAAAAATTACTCAGCGGAGAATAAAGACCTAACAACTTACTTCTCCGCAGCCGTTCACAAGATCAAAGAAACTTAACATATTACGCACATATTAATATATCTATTTATTACTTTTTAATTCACTATATATTATTATTATTATATTTTATATTTATATTATTCTTATTTTATTATTATTATTGGATTATATATTATCTATGTTCACAATCCTCTCTGAATAGTCTATCAACTATATATGTATTTGAACATAACAAACCTAACATATTTACACGCGCAGACACACACACACAGGGATTTGAGGTTTTCAAAACACACACACCATCACACACACCCATACACACACAGCACACACAATTGTTCACACACATGCGTTCTATTTTTTAGTACATGATATTCGAGGTACCTATATCTGATTTGAAGATCCCACAGTTTCCCGGACCAAAATCGCTTATAAATTGACGAAACAAGGCCGGCACCGATCACCGGAGACCTTATGTATCTACGAATTACACTATACATCACGATATAATCGATAATATCGAAACTGTTTTGTGCTGAATTCGATGTATTGGTCACGGGAAATAGGTAAATCAACATACGACTACTACAGAAACTGAACTACTACTACTACTACAGCTCCGGAAGATGCATGAAAAAAGTAGACATAACTGCATAATAACTAATATTTATGTATAAAGAGAAATAACTAATGAGAAATAAATATTTTAATAAAATAATATGATAAATGAAAATGAAATTATATTCTCACTGGTCACTGTACTAGTACTTATATATATATATATATGTTATATAGAAAATATTATTATATTGGATATATTATATATATTTTATTTATATTAATATTCTGAATATTCAAATCTCATTAATCACTATCAATAATAGTCACTTATTATGAATGTTAAACGAACCACCCCCTTGTAATATCCTCAAACTCCAGAATTAGGGGTGAGGTGCTATCGCCTCGAAACGGAAATGGAAAGTTAAAGAAGGTGCCTAAGTCGGAAAGAAACCCCCCCCTGGAAATTCCTTCCCCTCGTACCATTGGACGACTAAGCACTGCTAGATACTTTGACCCGTGACTTGCTTTTTGATTTCTTATTAAATATTAGTTATTATCGATAAAAGACTAATAAAATAATATTATGTCAGTGCAAGACCTTGCGGATGGCAGGTATTCAAATAAACGTATAGTATAGAACGAAAATATTGCATTAATCATGACAAAGTTTATAACAATCGGCAAATAACATTCGAAAGAAAAGAGGCTTTTGCTCAGAGCAAATAAAGGCCTATAATTAATTGTATTTTTTCGCTTATGAGTAACTGTATTTTAGTCCACATCTCGAATTTTTTTTTCTTTATTAGCGACTAAAGCTGCGATTGCTAAAACATACTTCAACATCTTTCACTTCGATAACATCTCTACATATACGCCAAAAAACTATTAATGAAATGTGTAATTTCACGATTTAATGAAAAACTTTTAAAAAAAACAAGCGTGAAAAAGCTTAGTATATGACCCAAAACGAAAAATAGTAACTTGTAATGCTGATCCTCTTAGAAATTGTTTCTTTTTGGAAGATGGGATAGACTTCAGGGACCCGAATAGATGTTATTGGCAATTAGAGTACGAGGGGATATGTTAGGCATTGATATATTATAAAAGTACATAGGATAAATAATATATAAGTAAAGGAAGACTATAAAAATACCAGTAAACCCTATACATGAGTGAAATACTAATTCCTACACTAAATATATACTAGGAATAAGAAATAATAAGAAGAAAATTCGCCCCTTACTAAATACAAGGCACTAAATACTAATACTAAATATCAGCTACCGATCTATTATTAGAGAGTAATAAGCGATATTATTTATATAATTAGATAGGTCAGACTGATATATGACGTAGACATGCCGTCATAAATGTATCTTAAAAAATCACTATTAATGCATACGAGCAGAAGAAGGAAATCGTAAAACGGCAATACCCAATGCATAAGGGGAAATCCTGGGTGACCAAAGTTTTGCGCCACTGAAACTGGGACAAAAAAACAAAAAATATATACTCTCAGAAACCGTATGCAATTAAGTACAAACAATAGACGAAATGGAATACATTTTTCGGAAACTGGTAAAATTCACCATAAGAAAACATGTAAACACAATAAGGAAAAAAAAAAAAAAATTTCTGTATATAATAATATATAGTAATATGAAAAGAAGGCTATTTAGAACTTTTATTGGTTTTTTCGTCTAATTATGATATTACCTTTAAGTGGCCTGTAAATTTTTGTTTCTTAAGTTTTTTTTGACTAAAGAAATACCACCAGGCGTGATACCGACCAGAATGGCAAGAGTCGGTGGTCTCTCGCCTCTTCCCGGGGAACTACGCGCGGTGAGGACTAATATCCGCTACCCTTTCCGGGGTAGGGTATCCGGAAACCGCCGCTCTCTTGGGATATAATGGGTGTCCGCGAGTGGTTACATCGTTTTACACGCCCGTTACGCCGCTACGGGGTATGGAAACGTCCCCCCTTGTTCCCCGTCGGCTCTAGAGCCCTCTAGTGTGCCGTATAAAGACTCAAATTTAATAAGAAAGTCTATTTCACATGTTCAACGAAAACCAAGAAATAGGTTCTAAGATTAGAGGGCTCCTTCTCCTCATATTACATTGAGCATTATTAAATATACTTTTTTTTTTTTTTGACACTAATTTAGTATGAAATTTATACGAGGATTTACCAAATATGCTTTCTTTCTCGCGTAGCTATTAACTAGTTTTTGAGAATATATTTATTTTTGTTTTTATATTTTTTTTTTGTATTACATTTCAGGGCAATAGCTTATCTGGACAGTGATTCCAGCAATGCTATTCACGTTTTACGTGCTTTAACATAGTTTTTAGATAACATATTGTGACGGATAATTACTACAGACGCGCTGGCAATAATAAAGTGATGAGAGTTATATGTAAGTATAGGGTTATTAGTATCCTAATAGTATTACAATAGAATAAGAATTATACATATAATGGTCAGTATTATATAAGGTATATATAAATTGGGCGATGGCGATAGTATGAAGGATCAGAGCAGTTACCAATTATTTATATTATAGTATTTTATTTACTGGAATTAAGTTGATTGGTAATACAATTAGCGTCTACGAGTACTATTTTTATATTACTCTCAACTAACTGAATGGGATATGTGGTGTTATATTGCTGAAGTGGAATATTTTTTCCTTTCGTTAATAGCGTCACTAGACCTTATGAGATATATAGTATTTATTAACTATTCCAGTTATGTGTAACGCGTGTTTTAAAATGCTAAATTATGATTAATCATATGGTAAAACAATAGCTAAATTTCATATTACGAAATTTGTCAATGAAGCGATAGATGATAATTTTATGCGTTGGCTCACTATATATTGCACCACCCAGAGCGAAGCACACGATTTCTCTTATGTGAAACTTTATTTAATGCTTTGAACACGAGCAGTATAGAGCAAATTAACCGTACAAAATTTAAAAATTTTAAAAAATGCATGAAAAAAATTAATGTGTGCTCCAAATTTCTGTATTTTAAACCCTAGGTTACTTGCATACTGTTGCTTTTTTTAATTTTTTTATGGGCTTTATTACTTGCTGGTCACTGAATTGCTTATAAGCTTTTATTCATTCTTCACAGATACCAGATGTTCTGTAATCGGGTCCTTCAATTCATTCTCAACATATAATAATATGTATAAACCGTCTATATCAACGCCATCCAAACAAATAAATTCTAAGACTCAGTCAAAATAACGCCATTCTTATCTCAACACAACAGTGTCACACACCACACACACATAAATATATTATATATATTCAAAATTATATAAATAATAATATATTATATAGCTAATACTATAGAGACTTATATTAAGGTGCTATTAAAGTAATAATTATAGGCTAATAATATAAAATTGTATATAAATTATAATGAAATAGCTATGATATATCAGAATAGAAGAGTATGAATAAAGGTATATAAATGATATAATATAGAAATATTATATATAATAGTATATATACCTATAATGAGCAATTCTTATTAGCTAAACGGCGTACTTTTATAGTGGTATAGGGGTTTTCACGAAAGCTATATAGTACAAAATTACCGTAAATATCTGCAAATGCGGAAAAAAGTATAAAAAAAATAATTAGCTGTAAGCTGAAACCTTGAAAAAAGGTATGGAAGTCCCCGAATGTCATTCTGATTTGGCACTTAGCGCACAATCTAATCAAATTATGATGAGTTTAGATGTCATACATGTATAATAATTACCAGAAAACTTTAAATTATTTTCTAGTACTTGTATATTTTTTAAAAATCTGACGATAGCAGAATAGATTTTCAGCCTTTTTTATACAATATCTTAGTATATGAATGAGTTTTATGAGATGTGTAGGGTACGCACATATTAAAGCTACCGGGAAACAGATATCTAAAACTGGTACGACCAGAGAAAAAGCTTAATGTAACACAGACCAAGCCCTGGCATTACCTTTCGACCGACTCTAGTCTAACTTGTTTTCATTCAGTCTCACACAGCAACCATGGCATTAGACCAAAAAAATACGAGCTATCACCTCACGTTTCATATGACCCTAAACCATTCTTATACACTATTCTCGAGTTTGATTCTCATCAATCTACGCCTTTCATCCACACCACACAGATCCTGACACGTCATTCCTCATTTTGATTAATTCTCTGGACACTTTAACACGGACCCCCAAAATTGTAGCAATTCTGAGACAATATGCACCAGATCTGCTTCATATCTGCACCGTAGTTTCAACTGCTATACACTTAACACTGTGTAACTTACACTACGCCTCATGCAAAACATCTCAGTTCAAGACCTAAGTGTCTGTTGTATCGCCAGAGAATTTAATATTGAACTAGCAACTCGTTACCACTGAACACATCTTTCATACTGCAATACTGTGCAGAGCCGGCATCATCTTTCCTTATGCAACTAAATATTACCCTATTATAATAGACTAAAGCAGATATTACTAATAGGAGAACTTTCGAACGTGAAATTCCAAACAATTATACAATCCTCTGACTACACTTTATCTTTTTCCATGACAGGGATTGTGTTGTATATGATGCACTACATGATGATGAATGTGAAATTAAAAGAAACAGAAGGAATTAGGAAAGACAAGAGTTAACGTGTGGCAATCCCGGGAAAACTACTCATTGTAATTGCGTGACACAATGGCATATCTGTGATTTGTGGTGACAATTTAAATTTGTGTGTAATCTCTCTATTATTCATGCTTTGAATGAGTATTCTAATATAATATAATTAACTTGATTAGCAGAGCGAACTAAATGATATTTAATAAAGGACCTTAAACTAAAAGGGCAAATAGTGGAGGAATAAGATCCATACTCTGTTGGAAGTGAGACAAACAGTCAAAGCAAGAAGTGACATTAAGGCAGAGGACACTATATTTGTTATAGAACTACCAGTCTTTGTGTGTTGGCTTTGGATTAAAATTATTGCAATGGTGTGTTATCAATTGTATTAAAGGTACGGATGATATATCTTTCACGTATACATACATTGATTATTACATATTTTCTTTACTTTGCTTTCCTATCTATACACACAATTTGTTTTTTGCTTATCATGGTTGGTTTGTCCTAGATTATAAGGGGTGATTTTTGTGCCTGTATTAATATTTGATGACACATTTACTTGTGGTTCAATAACAAAAATAGTTAGATATATTCGACATCCTACAGATATAAGGTAAATATACATTATTATATCATTTATTATAACAAACAATTGAATGATAACCATATCAGTTTAATCAATGTCAATTACAACTTCTTTCGGTAAACATTGTTTCATCTGATTTTTTTTTCTTTAGCAACGCTTACTTATTTTCCTCAAAATTTCTCTCGTTTCAATGGACCTTTATACACCTTTAACATTCTCTATTCAGATAATACTATTTTAATTATTTCGCCATCATGTATCATAAATGATTTTTTCTGAACAACTTTGTTTCAATTCTATTGATATTCCCAAAAGTACGTGGTAAAGATCACTATTAAAAAATACAAAGAGTTGAAAAGAACAAAGTAGAAATTAAAGCATTGGCAATCAACAACATGAAATTGCGAATCATAACAGAAGTCTTACACTTTTTCAAGGAGTAATAGGATAGAAGCAACAGGATTTTATTCTATCAATTTATCTATAAAAATAATTATTATGAAAGACGCAATAAGTAGTGTATAACTAAATATGTGTCGTTAAAAATACTCGCGTACGATTTCCCGAAGAAAATGACACACTTTTTTCTAATAGTTAGGATATATATTATAATATATATATATAATTGAGGTGATAGTATATATAGATGTAATGTAAAAGATATATAAAATAAAGAAAATATATATATATATATAATATTTATTATATATTAGTATTATATATATTATATATAATTATCAGACAGCATTACCAATCATCATCTACCTCCTTTCCCAAGATTTGTGGGACTGAGTTGCGTAGCATACAGAGTCACGTGAAAGCCCCCCTACCCCCTCTTTACCTTCACGAGGCTGCGACGAGACCCTCACTGTGGTATCTCGCTAATGTGGGGTTATGCCCGCTGGAAGCCCACAACCATACCCACTCCCAAAACCCCCCAACCCACCAATCCTATTACTTATGCAAACGACATCAGTCTCACTCTGCGAAAATCTCATTCCTTTACTGACTCAACTCCATTTTTTATTTCGTGTCCTCACCAGCCGCATCGATTTCCCGAGCAACATTTCAACCAACTGCTACATAGTCCTGCCTCTAACCAACCGACTATCAATCCCATCTTCAAGATCCAAACATTTACATGTATTCTCCGTTTATTTCTCATTTCCTTTGCCTTTCTTTACATCACTCAAGTCCTAATGCGTCCATGCCTCATTTTATAAATTCTTCTCTCACACCTAACACACCCCTAAGATTGTCTATCTGAACACTTTGTACCCGAGATCTATACCTCTTATTCCAGATCATCAGTATCATAGGTGACAAAATACCCTCATACAAAACACTAGCGCACTCAAGACTTCGTCCCATTGTATCCACCAAGGATTTAATTGCACCAGATACCTCCCTACCATTCACAACTTAACTACTACACTCTGCATCATCCGTTCCCTTTTCATCCAACAAATATCCTAAATATTCAAACTCAGATACTTGTTTGAATATACCCTCATACAAACCACTAGCGCACTCAAGACTTCGTCCCTTTGCATCCACCAAGGATTTAATTGCACCAGCTACCTTCCTACCATTCACAACTTAACTACTACACTCTGCATCATCCGTTCCCTTTTCATCCAACAAATATCCTAAATATTCAAACTCAGATACTTGTTCTAGTTGCTCACCATCTTCGGTCTTCCAGCCGGTCAATTCCTAGCACACTCAACACTATACATCCAGTTGGTCAACCGACTATCATCCAACCTTTCCTTATGAAAAAACGATCTTAATCCATCCTCGTTTATTCTCTCATTTACGACTTTCTTCACACCTCGTAACTCCCTTACACGATCATTTTTCATTTTATCAAATTGTATTTTAAATCTATACTTCTTATTCCACACCATTGTTTCACTACTATGCATTAACACCGGTAACAACATACCATCGCAAAACCCCAGCTCACTCAAGACTATCCCTTTCTATTCACCAATGATTTAATTGCACAGCCACCTCCACGGATTTATCAACTTTCCTACTACACTCTACACTCATAGGTCCTTTTCATCCAACATATACGCTAAATATTTAAACTTAGATTTTTTTCCAACAGCTCACCATCCTACACGATGTATTACCCTTGGACTATCTCACTGCACACACCATCGGGCCTTACTCTTTATCTCACTCTACTATTTATTTTCGAACCATATATATATATATTATTCATAATTATATAATATATACGTATATTTATATATACTATATATATATAAATATAATATATATTAATACGTATACATATACTAGTATAATTATATAGAATATAGTATAAACGACATAACATTGTATACTAATATATATCATTCACTATATATACTATATTATAGTATATTTATATATAATATATATAATACTATATATACTATATATATATTATTATGTATATATCTATATATATCTAACTGTATCTATTTAAATATTTTATACTATATAATTATACTTTCTTTCTTTCTTTCTCATCTTACACTGCTATGCCCACAAGAAAGAGGGTCCAGGTGCTGTATCAAGCATCGGAAAAGAAAGCAGTAGAGAACATGACAAGACGTCGAAAAGCAATAAGGACGCCAGCCCTTACCGCCACGCTGTAACCATTAATTATGTGATTAGCTCGCGTCAGAAGACAGAAATCACGCTAAGATGGCATCATGGTGACCCGGACGTGACACAACACTATGGTGAAAATCGTCGAGAGTAAGTGTTCATCCCCTGGCAGGTGGGGCCACAAGCCGATGACCCCATTATCACAAACCAATTTCGAATAGCAATTCCTCTTCCTATCATGGCACACCTTTATTCTCGCTCTGCCAAACTGACGACATTTCTCTCCTTCAGTTGTCAGTTCGTGTCACCGCATCCACTTTCTCTCTTCGTCATCCCAGGCGGTCGATTTCATAAAACACGACTAATAACATGTCTACGGCTTCAACCAACGCTAGTATCATTCATCCTTTCCACTGACGCAAACCAATCTCAACAGGTATCTTGCATTTATGTCTCTCATTTACGAGTCCTTTCTTATCACTCCCTAACTCCACTCCTCTAATACCGGTATGATGAACTCACTTTAGTCGAATTCTTACTCACACCTAGCACCATTCCCTACAGATTGGTGTCGCGTCTGTAACCGCATTGAGCCTTTAGATCTATACTATACTTCAATATCCAGAATCAGTGAGTCTCAGCTACAATACAATAACAAGGGTTAACACATACACTCATGTAAGACCCTAGCACTCCACAGAGACTTGTTTAGTCCTGCTTTGCAATATCACCAACGGATGTAAGTCTACACCAGAATCAGCGGCACCTTCTGCCATTCATTCAACTTTCTACTTCCAGCTACTTGCTATGCGTCCGTTCCTTTCTCATGCCAAGCCATATAGCTAAATATTTAAACTCAGACGTTTATTCTTCCAGCTGCTCCCATCTAACATAACTTACATGAGGACTGTCCTCATCACAACCATAACCTTCTCTTATCGCACGTTTTACTTTCAACGCCTCCTTTCACATCTGCAAATTCTCCTCTACCACTCTCAAGACTCTCTTCACGATTCCGCCAACAGGAACAAATCATGCACGAATATAATGGTTAGGGCAACCTCTGCGCTCAACTCATGTCTCACCATTTCATAAGAACTGACTTTCTGCCATCCCTACTACCTTCAAATTCCTTTACATAACCCATCCATATAACACAACAGTATTGAAGTCAGTATCCATTAACACAACCTGTCTTACTTCCGCTATTAATCCTAAACCAATCGCCATTGACACCATTTTATTCTTTACACACAATCGTTGAGAATACTTGAATGATTCGGCCTTTCCTCACCCTCACCTTAATAGTTACGGAGAGGAACCTCCTAACAGTCTCACTATCAGGTTCATTAACATACTTTCAGGGGGGTGATTCCAATTCAGAAGCCTTCCACCTACCACACCATGATTCCTAACATCTGCCATAGTACGCTTCCTATTAAGCTCTATCATACGCCTGTTGCAAATCATATAATTAATTACAGTTTATTCTTCTTTCTCCTCATTTTCCGAATTATTAGTCTATATCTTTGATTTGATACCACACATCCTTACACACTCCTAATCGCACCTTGTTCTTTCACCAATCAGTCCTCTTCAGTCCTCGACGCACTCTTTCGACCAAAATACCTAAGCATATTACCTTCCCTACAACCTCATAGAACTTATTCCCTATACATTTCTACAGTTCCTTTTCTCCCTACCTTATACAAGGTTTATATTTCAGCTGTGAATCATATCTCTTGGAAATATGATTTCATACGCATTTTATTCATTTATTCCACGAACCTTCGAAATAACCCATTTTGTAGAAAAATAATTAGATTGCTGGTTTTTGCGTTTCATCATTATGTAGTTTACAAGAATCAAAAAGTATGAATTATAGGTTTAAAGGAACAGTATATATAGTATTTATAATATATATATATATATATATCTAACTCTATATATATATTATTATGATATTATTATTTATACCAATATAAGCCGTATCATATATATAAATGGGTTAAAGAGTGAAATATCAAAAAATAGTGCTAATATTAGTATATATATAGAAGTATAATTATAATAATGCAATATATACATAAGTATATATTATATATATATAGTAGTTATAATAAGGTATAATAAAATTACTTAGTATGTAGTAATAATATATAATATGTATAATATATAGACTATTAATACTAATTACGTATTATGAATAACTGTAAATTTATTTATAGTTAAAAAGTATATATATATAAAGAAAGTATATAATATATATATAGTATAATAAGATATATAATTTATTATTTTATATCTATATATAATATATATATATATATGAGCTATATATATATATTATCAGTATATTAGGGAAAATAATGGCAATACATTATAAACGGGAAAAAATAAACTATTGAGGCGAAACTTTGCTTTCCACACTGTACGCTCTGCATGTCGTATTACATCAGAACTTCTTGAAATAATTTCCTGCACCTCTCAGAATTGTAGCTATCTTTTAGTATTTGCATTCCATATCAAACCTATAAAAAACGGACAAAAAAATTGCAAAGTAGATAAAGAAATTTTTAAATTCAAAAGGAAAGAAAAAAAAAGAGCATGCAGAGAAGCTTGCATTTGTCTGTGAGAATCAGAAACTGACAAAGTCTCACAGTAATGTTGAAAGTAATCATTAAAATTGAATAATACTATTTTTTTTTAAATGAATGTTTTAGTTCTATTTCAATGATAAAATAAAATTATATTGTGATCAGCAGGGTGAAGTGCCAGCTCTTCAGTAACATCACATGGTATATATGGAGAATTCTGAAAGATAGTGAAACCATGAGAACCAGTCTAGAAGATATTCATAGTTTTAGAGAGCTAAGAATGGCCAAAAAGCTTTCTGGCCTCTGACGTCCTTTTTGCTCAACATACTATCATATGATGAATTAATCAGATTTTGTTCATTAAGATTGCTTGAATTGGTAAATTGTAAAAGGCATTTGATTGCTAATAATTATGGATCCATCACTCACCATTAGAGGGGTAATATATGATTTGTACAAAGCTTGTGCATGTGGTATCGTTGGTATAATGTTTTTTGTTTTGAATTGGTGATTATGAAAAGAAAATATGATTTGAATCTAAGTACATTGTGTAATCTAACAAGCACCCTTTGGCTTTGCTCTAATATGATGCTATGGTACGATTCAGTAGAATGAACAAGTTGCATGTCTCCAATTTAGACTAGTTTATTATACATTTCAATTAAGAGAGAAAATAGTATTTTCAAGCTATTTTCCAGTAAGTATTCATATAATAATAATCAATAATAATATAATAATAATAATAATAATAAATAATAATAATAATAAATAATAATAATATAATAATAAAAATAATGAGAAATTAATATACACACTTGCTTAACATAATTGTTTTAAATGAATACCTGTGGTCTTCTACCTAAACATCTCTTTCTACTTATATTATATAGCCCCTTCGAATTAATATATATATATTATCTATATATATTAATATACGGAAATATATATATATAATAATATTATAATATTATAATAATAGTATTTATAGTTTATTTATAGTAGAATATTAAATAATTTAAAAGCTATAGAGTATAGTAGCAAGTATAGTAGTATAGTTATAACATGTAACATATATTGTGATGAAACTTTCCCTGTTCAGTACGGTTGAAATCATTGCCAATTTATCAGACATAATAAGTATATTATGAAGTACATATAATACATATAAAGTATATATTAATAGTAGATAATATATATATATACTATTAGTATTATTTATTATAATAAGATATATAAGTTATATTTTAGTTAAAATTGTACCAAATTATCTATACTTATATATATACCTTATATACTTAATATATAAATATTTTTAATAATAAACATAAATGAATAAATTAAAATAGATAAATTCTCAATACGTAGTAGTATAATATGTATGTAGTAATAGATATAGTATTGCAGTAAGTGACTACTATATGTATATATATATAATATATTTATATTAGGATCTTTACTTAGTATGATTTATAACAAAGTTACGTATATAAAATAATATAAAAAATAAGCACTATACTTGATACACTCCAATAGTTGAAAGTACATGATACTAAATCCTCGACATAAAAAATTGGAACGCTAAATTCATTAAACTACTAGCGCTATGCCTACTATGACAACCAAACCACTACTATACTACTCAACTCAATAATAATATAAATTCATATCAGAACAAACGTAAGCAATTCTGATATAATTATTATAAAGAAAAGTGAAAAAAACATACCTTTCATGTAAAATGCAATAGATAATAGTGAAACAATCACCAAATTATATAAAAATTAGATAATACATGGTCAAAATATATTCCTGAAGAATAAATGAGATATAGATTTCCTGAAAGAAAAAAAAATATAAATACAAATACCAAAGTAGATAGGAAACCTTTATTTGAAAAACAATAAACTATTGAAAAATTTGAAAATGGACAATAGGGCAAGAATAGTATAATAGACTGTAGAATAGAAAGACAAGAACTGGTATAAAATGAAGACAAGAAAAAGATTAGCAGGAACCTAAATGATGTCATTAGTGTGTCAACACATTCTCTTGACACTCATTACAATAAGGTCTATGCACACCAATTAAGGGTGTTAGGCCAGATATGCCTCAGGTGCGGTTGTCTGTGCAAGTTCACTGCAAGTGCTTATCTTTTTTGTGGTGTGGTTGTAGTTATGTACACACGAACTCAGTGTATCAGTGTGCGTGCGTCATTCAAAGTGCTGTAAGGGTGCAAATAAGAATTACTTTTCAGTTTCTGACATAATTCCAGAAGCTTGCCGTTAAAGAATTTTCTCAAGAAATTTAACTTAACTTGTTTTCTAACTTAGTACTTAATCCATCTAGTAAGAGAAAATTTTTTTTTTAGAAAAAAGTCCAGTACAGTATAGTACATATATATATATATAACTAATATTAAATCACTATATATATAATATATAATATTATAAATAATATAATTTATATTATATACTCTATATAAAATATATATATATCTCACAATAAATATATATCACTACCTTTATATATATATTATTATATTATTAAATATAATACAATATAGGGAATGACGAGGATTTTAATTAGTGGGGGCGGCAAAAGTTTGAGTGATATTATATATATATTTAAAATGTAAAATATAAAAATTAAAGATATAAATAAAATAAATAGTTATACTTTCATATATACAGTATATATTATATTATATATTACTAATATAAATAACAGACTATATATATAGGAATATATATATATATTATACTATAATATACTATGATATATAGTATATATATAGTATATATATATATATATTAATATATTATATATCGTATATATATATATATATATATATATATAATATATTTTATGGTCTTCAAAATGGCTGTACATATTTCTTTTATTTATGAAATTGTTTTTTATGTGTTGTCTGCAGCTGATAATCAACGGGCGTATACCCTTCGGGATTGATTTTAGAAGATTTGGCAGCGCACAACATGCTTATCGACATACTAGAAAGTTCTAGCGGAGAATATTGTCAGAGAAGGATCCAGCTGTATAAAAGCACAAGCTAGTTGACTTTAAAGCGCACAAACACAACACACTTAACATTTAGAAAAAATAATATAAATAATGTTAGTAATTATAACGTATTACGCACTTCATTATCTATGATTAGCGATGTTTTATTTTCAGTTTATTCTACATAACTAAAAAAACCCTTAAAAACGTCGTCGTGCAATTACATAATAGGGATATAATAAATTTTTATTGCCCAAGATTAGGGGGGGCAGTACCCCCACCTGTCACACCTCTGACCTACGACCCAATGTATAATGAGAATATATTATCATTATATATATATATATATAGTAATAATATAGATTCTCGTAGTATATAAGCTTAATAATAATATATATTTATATATATATATATAATATATATATATTTAATACGGTATTATATATATATAGTATATAACTATTATATAATATTATAATTAGACAGATTATATATTAGTTTATATATATATTATATATATATATATTATATATTATAAAAATTAACTAGTATAGTTATACATAAATTTACTATTATTTTTATATACTATAGTATACTATATATATATATTAAAGGTATATATTAATATATCCTATATACTATATATATATATCTATATATATAATATATATATATATAATAAGTATTGTGGAATATAAAATATATATACTACTATATAATATGGTAATAGTCGATAAAGTCACTTGTAAAAAACAATAAATATATATATAATATTCGGGTTTCACTCCATAACAACTATCGAAAAGCAAGTCCAGAATAGAAAAATTAATCGTAACTACTTTTCCAATACACAAAACAATCAATACTCCTTCATTCTGTTTTCTCAATTAATCTGTCACAGGTATACTACTTTCCTATAACCTTTATTTGTATCATGTAAATACTCTTGAACTCTTACAGTCACATACCTCCTCCCATTGTGAGGGCTCTAGCACAATGACTCTTCTACAAAGACTTCATCCCTTTTCTATTCAAGATTTCTGACCTACAATTAAAATATCTTGATCATCTTACATGATACTACATTTGGCAAATATAACTCAAAACCCAAAGAGTGTATCAATTAACTGAGGAGAAAAGTTACAACAATTACAAAGTTAGAGATTTTCTCACGGGTATTTTCAAATAACTTTGCGATAGGTTTCAATTATGCAATCTATTTTGACTAATCATTTGGACATGATTGCCAGCAGAACAGACAACAAATGCATATTAGAAGGTCAATTGATTTGAGATGATAATATCCTAGGTCGTCATGGCTGACTTTAGAATATAGTATGACAAGAAAATTTATATTGTTTTTTTCGATAATCATTTTTTAATAAATATTTTCCTACCCAGGGCATGCACTATAAACAGTATGTTACAAAACATGAAAAGTAAATGGTTGAGACATAGAGATTAGAGTTGAAGAGAATTTATTACTTAGTGACCAGAATAAATATTAGATTTAATATGAATGCTGATATCTGGGCCCAAATTGCCAGCTAATAAGGAACAAAACTGCTAGATTTCCGAAATGGCGATTTTAACCAAATTTTCGAGACATGCTTAGTATATAACTGACTTGGATAAAGAGTTTAAAGACCAAAACTGTTTTACCATGTGTTTAAAATGTTTAATAAAAGATTTTATGAATATTCAGTCAGTATGGTTTAAAAGATAAAACCCATTAGGGTGGCGAAGAGAAAACTGTTTGGTGGAATAGAGAGATAAGAGAGAAATTAATGAAAAGCGTAAAGTGATGTCTTTAAAAATATTCAGGGGAGAATAGCCTGCGTTTTGCTAGAGAAAATTATTAGGAAAAATATGAAATGACTTAACCAGTCAAAATAAGAAAGGCGAAGAAGGAGGCAGGAATTAATTTAGCAGAATAGTAATAAGAACCTGAAGAAGTTTTTTAGCTTTGTATAAATTTAAATGTATAGAATAAGGACATTGGTTTCCAATTAAAAGATTAGATGAAAATTTAGTTGGAGTTCAGATAAGGGTTGGATCAAACATTTTCTAAATCCCGCTTATTTGCTTGCCAGTGATTACAGAAGGCAGTTAGATAATACTGTTTCAGAGACTAAATAGTTTCTAGTATGCATGTAACAACTAGACTTACAGAATTTGAATTTGATGTAAAAGATATTAAATGTTTATTAGATCATATTAAAGACATAAAGACATAAAGCCCTGATGGTATATTATGGATAGAATTCTGAAAGAGGGTTAGTTTACCAGCATTAGCAGCTAAGCGCAACTGTATTTGATTTTAAGCAATACTATAACATTTGGTGAGAGTAAACCAGATGATGGAAAACAGATATGTTGTTGCCGATCTATACAGAGACAGTACTAGTTTAGGGAGATTTTGGGAAATTATAAGACCATTAGCTTACAGCATCTCTGGTTGTAATAGGTTCTGGAAAAAGTTACTGAAGGGTCATATAGAGAAATATTTAGAAGATAAGAAGGTATTGTCATGAGTCACAGACGGTTTCGAGAAACTGTAGGTCTCGTCAGACAAGACTTTTAGAATTATTCGGCAATACAAGTACTCCGGACTGCATAGAAACACGAGGAGATCACAGTTGATATTGTATATTTCAGACTTTAGTAAAGCTTTCGATAGTTCCCACACATTCAGGCTGATGAAAAGTTTTTAATGATGCTAAACGGTGGAGTGGTGACATGGTTGGATGTAAAGAGTGGTTTTGCGAATAGAAAAACAGTGTGTAAACTAAATGGGAATATAATATCCATCGCGAATAGATAAGTGTATAAGATTGGTGTCCGCACAGAGGTTTACAGTGCTCATGGGCACTATTGTTCCTAACATATATAATTAAATGATAGACCAATGGACTTAACTTGCAATAAAGGTTTCATAAAGAGTTTGCAGTAATGATACTAACATGCTGGCACCTATTCAGTTATAGGAATTAAAGTGGAAGGATGAAATAAAGATATCAAAGATCTTGATAAACTTTCTTAGGGTGCTGCAGAATCATAGTGAGGCAAATTGATTTTTAAGATAGTAAATATAAAGTTGTAATGGTATTTCTTTCACCTCGGTTTTAGCTCCAATAATTAAAGTTTTTAACTACATATGAACATTGGGGATTGGCATTTGAGTCATGGTGGACCTTAAATAGAAATAGGAATTAGTGTTGTGATTTATAAGCAGTAATTTGAAAGTAGTCTTAATCAAGGGTGGTTTGTGAAAGCTAGAAATAAGCTAATAGATTATGCTGGGTTCATAAATATAAGTCGCAATGTAGTTTACAAGAGCAAGGAAGTTAAATAAGTAATAGACTGTATAATATTAAGTTGAAGGCGTTTAGAAGTATTTGGCATACAAGTTTGAGCCCCATTATTAAAGAAGAACTTATAATCATGCTAAGAGAGTAAGTTCAACTAAGACAACAAGGATGCGAATTTCTCAGGGGTTTGCAGGGTAACCGAGCTAGAGTGAGATGAGGACGTCAGAGTATTAGGAATGTTTACTTCACTGATGAATAGGAGCGATTGTACACAGAGAGAATTGAACAAGTATACATATAAATTTACATCTAGCTGAGATCATACTGGAGACCAACAAAAGTTTTTATCATAGTAAGATGACATGGGAAAGGTGCCAGGGGCATAATAATAAGAAAATCTATAATAAAAAATTTTTGTATAGCATCTTGATATAAGAATATGAAGCATTGCTAAATTCAGTAAATTAGGGTTAGTTAAAATTTGGAATTCAGTCTGGCCAGCAGCGGTTGGAAAGTGGGTGTGTGAGGGTGTGACTCAGTTGCAACATTTAGAAGGGTTTGGATGGGTATGGGTATGCGCTTTGATGATTTTGATGGGTGCTTGTGGATTTGGTTACAATGCATCGTTTGGTTAGTTGGGACTTTGACTGGGAAAGTCTCGACAGCCCGTGTGTTTTTTACTGTCTCTATTAACTTTCTTAATCGTCTTAATGAATGACGTAAACAATGATGGCATATCTAACAGTTTCGTTTTAGGACTAAACACTCTTTTAAGGTTGTGATAAGATTTGCTTAAATTAAGTGACAAGTTTACGTGTCTTACTTAGATAACATTTTCATATACCTGAACTTATTTGGGTATCTAAACGACATAACGTAAAAACTAAAAAAATGTCCCATTTTTTTTGTCATTGGATAGCATTGAGTTCACGTTCAAAGTATATAAAAATTTTATTAAGATTTTTATATTATTGCATTGATCGCGAACAATTACCTCATGAAAATCAAGCTTATTATAGGGCTATTTCCCTATGAATTGTATATATATCCTTAGAAACATTTATATAGATATTAGTAAGATGATTAAAAGGACTAAATTTTTTCATGAATTTAGAAAAAACTAAAGACTTTTATTTATATAAAATAATAACTAACCATATTAATATTTATATATATATTATATATTATATTAATATTATATATACTATATAACATATTATATCATATTAATATATAAATATATATATAGTCAATAATATACATATATTATTTATATATAATAATATCAAATATTCTCATATATATATAGATATATATCATATTTATACTTAATATATTAATATATATATATATAAATATATATATATTTTATTTATATATTATATAATATATATATATATTATAATATATAGATATTTTAAAATAATCGCATATTATATATAATATATATGACGTCGTGGAGGAGGGAGTAATATTTTATATACATCTTATTTGTATATAACTTATTTGTGTATGTGCTTTTTCTCCAAATTTCTTATTTGGAATTTTTTTTTACTTGAGAAATTCCAGGGCCTATATAGTCAGGCTGGGTAATAAGAAAGCACACAAAAAAAAAGAAGTATATATGTTCACTACATTAATCATCAGTTTTTACTTAAAGTTTAATATAAAGCTCATTCAGACAACTGACCTTGCGGAGGGAGGGGTAAGTTCGGACGCACGACATTTATGCAGGGGTCGATCGGACCATCTGTTTTAATTCCTCTTTTGTAAGCTTATTCAACCAACTTTTAATATTTTAATTTTTAACTCTAATATACTATTAATGGTTGTGATCGATAATTAATTAGTGAATAGTATATAAAATGTTTGTAAAATAAGAATATGAAGATGAAGTAGGTGGGTTCTCGTTCACAACCTAGACCCGTCTTCCAGCTACAAAAAATTCCGACTTCTTATTTTTGGAATTCGTTACTTTTTCTATATATTGTAAACTTCTCATATTTTTAAATTTTATATTTTTACAAACTTAAGTGTAGGCCAGTAACTATCTCTCTCATAGTTATGGTGATTAATTATTACATAGATAAAATGTCAATCAATTACATCATGGTATAAAACGAAAAACAATGGTGCGTACGTATCTGATTAACTATGCCCCATCATTCTCCAATTTTTACGAGCAGGCGTGATATCGGACCATAGATACGGCCCACCATATCTGATTTACGCCACTAGTTTACTCTTACAGTTTGGTGGCACACAAAATGTTACTCTTAATTGCCAACAGTTTCTAATCGCTAATAACATATACCATCAACCTGTCGAGAGTTAACTGAAACCCTAAGAAATACAAAATAATTAGAAATCTTCTCAACAATTAAGACAATTTACCACTTTTAATCCTACAAAGTTATATAAACTCACAGTTTTTCAAAAGTGAATTCTATTTTGAAGGTTCTGTCGCCCTATATATTATTATTATATTTTATAAAAAGAAATAAAACTATCTATATGAATTAAAGATAGTAATGTAGAGTATATAAAAACTTGTCGTACTAAATAAACTCGGCATCGCCGAGATTGGAAGGTGGTCGCTACTGAAGATGAGAAAACGTCCCAAACTAAATTTTTTTAATGATTGTTGTTAGATGTTCTTTTATTTCTCATTTCTAGAAGTTGCGAACCCTGAACAACCCCTCTAAAAATATAAGCAAAAAGGAGGCGAACCTAGTGGACGCGCTCCCCGGTGATGGAGTACGTCCCGGTGCTCTCCGATCACTAGGAATTGCCCCCGGCCTTTTGATGTACGGTTTCCTTTCTCAAATAAATTCCCTGTACCTTCGCCTCGGTCCTTAAAAATCTAATTTATCATTTTCTTCGAACCACAACCCTGCATCCGTCGTACTTTGGGCGGGCATGATGACCTAATGAACCGCCTAGCGCAACTAATATATATCGTCATATATAAAGCATATATAGAGTTAGGTATAATAATAACGAGTTAGGTTTTCTTAGTATCTATTAAGAATTTCAATAAGTTATTATATTATATAATATATACCTACTATATTATGATATTTATTTCATAATGACTTAAAACTAGATATTATTATATAACCTACTTAGGTTATTGTTATATAATAATAATACTATATATTCATATACTTATGTGTATAAGTAAGGTACGGGGTGTAATACCCCAATTTTCTGAAAATCACAGGAATATATGGTGGTAACCATAAAAAATACTATATCAGGAAGAATACCGTGAAAATGAAAATCCGTACTGCTATATCTTTTAGGGAAAAAAGTGACCAAACGCCTTCTCAAAAGTCAGCTTATAGCATCTTCCCAAAAGTGACTTTTCAATATTGATTTGAGATCTTCATTTTGATAGCTCTCATTTATTAGGCCTTTCTAGTTCAGGTTTGATAAATTCTTTTAGGCAGGATATCACCCTCGTATATATTTAAATGCAAATTATCTATATAATAATCATACTAGAATAATCTTATATATCTGAATAGGCAATGTCCTTAAAACGCCAAATCGTGCAAACTAAGCATGTTAGTCTCGGAGGCGCCTTACACACCTACTTATTTTTATAAAGAAGAAAGAAAACAGTCCATGGCTATAACTTTTTTAAACACTGTTGAGAGAAGAGACTAGTACTGTCAACTCAATCTTTTACTTTCCCCTAACGAGACGCTGATGATTCATTTTCATATTTCTGTCTTTTCTCATTCTATGAATGTCCTATAATTCCTTTGCCCTGATTTTCTTATATGTGAAGGTACTTACATTTGAAATTAATTATACCGTAATAGTTAAAGTAGTTAATTGTTGCATGAGCTTTTTTTTTCTCCCTTTGCCAGAGAGCAGAGTGATCTTTTTTTTTTCACCCTATTTCTTGCGCTCTATCTTATATTATTATTTTTTTTAGTAGTAATAATTTCTGTCGATGTTTTTCATAAACTTCGACATTACAGTGTGCATAACCCCTACACTTTGGCCTGGTCTAGTTTTTATTTTACAATTATTATATTAATATTAATATTATATTTACACAACTACAACAATATATATAAATTAAAACGATTTATATCATTCTTATATATATTATATGCATATTTTCATTATATACTATCTATATATTATAGATTCTAATTTATATACATATATCTTCATTCCTAATTTATAAGTACTTGAATATTATACCTAAATATATGTAGCTATAATATTCTTACCTTATATTTTTTATACCTTCCCAACCCTATGGGAATTTTTAACTTTGAAATAGCGCTATAGCTGTTTTTTCCCTCACATATAGAGAGAGGATTTTGCATATTTTCACTATGTCATATTATTTATTTTTTCTTAAGTCTATCTGCAATTTTCATAAAATGGAGTGTACACCCCTCGTATACTTTATATATATATATAATTAGTCCAATATCTTTCATTAAACTATTTATTCTCTTTATTCAAATAAGGTTATATTATTCTATTATTATACCTATATTCGCTATTGTGAAGTAACATTATATAAACATAATGATATATAAGGCGTATTATTTATATAACTAGTAGAGTTATTATATCTGTATATGTAGGTATAAATTTACCTACTAATTATAATATTTTCTAAACTTGTGCTTTCAAGCTGCAATTCCTGCCGTGTCTTAGATATTTCCCGTCTGTCTTTTTACTCTGGCCTTTTTTTTCTGCTGGAAAGGTGCTCCTGTACAAAAAGAGGAACCATAATGCTCCAAATCTCCACCACTCGCCAAAATCTCTTGTAGGCTTCTGGGTGTGTCTTTATACAGTTTTCGCAATCTATTCTAAGCAAGAAAGATATTGAACGGACAAAACCTCAATTTCAATCTTTCTCTGATTCTGCCAAATACCCTGGCTTCCGTTAGAAAGCGCTCACTACGATCTTCTTTTTCTAGCTTGTTCTGTTTTCTAGTCTTCGTTGATCCTCTTCTCTTCGATATTTTGGTAAATCATATCCTGTTTTACTAAACATACTAAAACCTTCCAATAGTTTGTGCAAACTGCAATAAGTTTCCCTGGTTCTATCCTCTCTTTCTACTGTTTTCGATAAAGAACAATCTCCTCTATTACTTCAATCACATATCCACTCCCTATGGCCCGACGACTTACCCCTTCATTAACTACTCCCTCAATTTTGATAGATGTCTCTCCCAATAACAATTAGCTCACGCTAGGAGGGCAACCTCGGATCAACTAGCATGCGGATCTTTTCTCCGAAATTCTTTGTGGGGCATTGAGCATGCAAAGGCTTGGTTCAATTTACTTTTGATGATCGCAAGATGACATGCAGTTCCCCTCCATCTTGTCCACTGCCGTACAGTAATCCTGGTCAGTTCACTGACAGCTTATCATCTTCTTTTTGAACTATTTTACAAATATTTTATATTATTCATTTATGATATTCTGGTGTTTATTTTTTCTCGTGATTATTAGAAAGGTTAACTTATTGCTTCTTCTTTTTAAACACAACTTCTAAAAGGGTTGGTGACTGTTCCAAGCGCATCAAAATTTTTCTTCCAAGCCACCCGTTCATTGTTTGATCTTTATTATATAGGGTTCGCTTTCGCTCCTGTAAACAGAGTATCGTAATCCTGGGGGACATCACTGTAGCTTGGAGTGGATCTCCGACGTATTTTTGCGCACACTCCCCTCCTCTTCCGAAATTGTTGCAGCATCTAGAGTTTTTGTTCCCGCCTTATCAAGTCGAATTGTTGCTCCTTGTATTCATCTGAGGCTACTACAGCGGACACCTGCTGCCTTTCTGAACTCTCATCAATACTCCTTCATGAGAAGGTGTCTTGCGCTTTCCTTTCGTGCGAGGGGTCGCGGAGGGTTGGGAAGCAGGTCACTGCATGGGTGGCCCTCTAGTCAGACAGGTTCCTTACATCATTATTTTTCTTAATGCTTCTCTCTGACCTGGACCCTCAGACTTAACTCAGCTAGCTCATCTTATCATGTCTTCAGTTGTTCCCCACTGTGGTTAAAGTCCCTGGAAAACCACTCCCGCGTATCATCTTATTTGTGTCCCAAGCTAGCTCCACCTATTTATCAACATTGTTGGCATGCAGTAATGTATACACGTACGATATCTTAATTTTGTAATACGCCGCAGATAAAACCTAAAGAAATGCGTTTGTTGAAACTATGACAATTCCATCCAGCGACGTATTTATCTCTGTATCACGTCGTTGTTCGTGAGGATAAGGGTGTAAAGCAGCATACAGTATAGGATAAAGAATTTGGCACGGTACACTTATCCATTGGCGATCTTTTTTTTTGTTTTGGAAAATCTAAGATTTTAATTTCCCGCTATTATTTTTTTTATTTTTTTTATTTTTTTTTTTTTATTTTTTTATTTTTTTTTTTTTTTTTTTTTTTGTATTTTTTTATTAAAGTTTAAGTAAATTTTAAATTTTTTTATTGTTACTTTTTATTATTAGAACTTTTAGGTATTATTTTTTTTTTTATTTTATTAACTATTTATTTATGTTGTTTTTTTATATTTATATTACTTAGAATTTATCTTTCTTTCTGATCTTGTTTGCACCTAACATCGGATTACATCTACTCTTAAGCTATCATAAAAAATTAATGATGGAGCTTTCCATTTTTGTAAAAAGTGTGCTATTTTGCTGCCAAATTGCTCAACATACTTTGCTTTATGAGATATATAAGTTCTGGCAAAAATCTATTCTTTAAGGGGTATTTGAAATCGAGGCTTTTTAGGAATTTAATATAAAATTTTGATTTGATACAAACATGCCACATCTTATACATGAGAGTTTCTCCTTTACATAAGAAACATAATGTTAAATTTTCGTTATGCTCTAATAGTCCTTATTAGGATCTTCCGTTTTTATGTGATTTCTCTATGTTTTAGTCTATTGAGATATGATTTTGTTTCACTTAAATTTAATTTGCCGAGATAATATTTTGACTCCGTTTTTAATAAAATCAAAGAAATTAATTTCATTGATAACATGAAAGAGTCAAATAAATAGTCAATTTTAAACAAAACACAAAAGTTTGAAATTGATGTATATGATTTCTATTAATTCTATTTCACTCATTGATAGGTGCCAACGACTAATGTCATACTGTTCCTCATAATTCTGACGTGCTTATTTTTATAACGCTCGAAAACTATATATGTGTCATAAAATTTTTAAATACCAATTTTTAAAAACTTTTAGAAACTTTTTATGAACTTTTATAAATGACATAAATTTTTCAAAATTTTTATAATTCATAATAAAACAATAATATATTACTTGAAAAAAAATCACCGGTGAAGAAGCCTTTAAAAACTAGGGTCTAATTAGAAGGCTTTTATTGTTTAAACATTAATAACTTTAGTTGTTCAAAAAAAAGAATGATTATAAATAGTTCGTGTTTTCTTTGAACAAAAGATGTCTTCTGATTATTCGATATAGACTTAATAAGTCAATATATATAATTATACTATAGTACTATATTAGTAATATATATATATATATATAAATATATATAGTATATATATATAACTTATATATATATTTAATATATAAATAGTATGTGTTATATATTATATATATCTATTATATTAATATTTGTATAATTAGTTGCATATTATACTACTAGCTATATATATATATATAGGATTCAGTTTTATTGCGGATTATACCTCCTATGTATCTTTTAAAAACTATCATGCCTACAGGTAAAACGGAATACATGGTGGAGATGCTGGTCCAAGTTTGCCCTGAAATTGTAAAAAAAAAAAAAAAAAAAAAAAAAAAAATACAAAAGTTCTACTCTCTAAAACTACAATAGCTTCAGCAAAAAGGAAACATTTTTGGAATCCCTGGTAAAAAAAAATGAAAAAAAAAGAAAGAAATCAATATAATAAAAAAAAATTATTGTTAATAATATGAGTTAATACAGTGATTAAAGGCTATTTTAGAAGAGACCTTTTAATTGGTTTTCGGAATAGAATAACATAGCTATTTCTATAAATTGCTTTTTTTTTTTACTAAATGAATACCCAAGGGTTTATGTCCGACCGGTATGGCAGGAGTCCGGGGTTCCTCGATCTCTCCGGGGATCTACGGGGTACGTGACTAATTCCCCCCCTCCGGGAGGTCATCCGGAACCCCGCTTCTTTGGTATTTCGGGTTGTCGCGGGGGTTCTCACCCACTCTCCCCTACGGGTATAGGAAAAGCTCACCACCTATGTTTCCCGTGGCCTCGAGCCCCTATGTGTTGCTATAAAGTAAAATTTAATAGAAGAGTCGCTTTATGCGGTGAACATCAAAGGTATTAAATACATATTTCTAATTATTTACTAATACTTTATTTAACAATGAATTTATTTTTTAATTATTATTTACTTGTATTTAATATTTGAGTAATGTGAAACTGTTACCGGAATTTCCAAAAATTGTATTTTATAAAATTTGTGATTTATTGTATATGATATAATTTTTTTACTTTTTTTTTTTTTTTATTTTTTTTTTTTTTTTTTTTTTTTTTTTTTTTTACAATTTCAAGGGCAATGTTTGATCCAGCAATTAATCTGATGGAACTTGTTTTTAGAAAATTGTTAACTAC
>JABUQX010028171.1:10000-23291 GCA_015478945.1 Trachelipus rathkii | reverse complement strand
AGAGAGGGAGATATCTGAAATGTTGTATGTGTATATATATACTATAATTATATTATTATATATATATATATACTAATATATATATATAGTATATATATATATAGTATATATATTATATATATATATATATATAATATATATAATATATATTTTAGTATATATATTTAAGTATTATATATATATATAATATATATATATATATAATTATATATTATATATATATATATATATATATATATAGATATATATTATATATATATATATATATATATATATATATAGTATATATATATATATATATATATTATATTATATATGAAATGTGAAATAATATTGGTAGGTTGCATTTTTGCATTTACTCACACAACACAATATATATATTATATATATATATATATATTATAATATATATATATATATATATATTATATATATATATATATATAATATATATATATATATATATATATATATATATTGTATATATATATATATATATACCAAATATGTGTGCGCGTGAGTGAGACTGTGTGTTTCAAAAAGAGATTGGAATGTCGTAAGCATTAAATTTAGAAAAATTAAAAAAATTTTACAATTATTTTAAAAAAGTTTTGTAACTTACCTTTACCATTTTATTTAAAAAGAAAGTTCGGTCTTCTATCTTTTGATTGAGCAAATTTATAAATCACTTTATTATTAAAATCTTGTATATAATAAAGTCTTTCCTCAATCGACAAGCATTGCTAAGGCGGAAAGTCTTCTTGCCCATGGTGTTTCTAGAACGGTTTTGAATCTTTTAATTAAGGAAAACAAGGTCTGCTTTGGACGTGTCATTCGGAATGGTTTATTAAAATTTTCAATAATTTCACACTTTTACTAAAGTGGCTTCAAAGTGATTTTCTGTAATGAAATGATAGTAATGGTCACATAGAGAAATTCTTCTAGGATGCTATAATATATCGATAGTTCCTGTTTTAAGTTTTCTTTATGAATGAAAAGTGGACCTTTAAACAAGGTTTTCATTTACTTTTTTCAGGAAAGATATAATATACTGAGGAACATTTCCGGCAGAAATAAACGGGGCAACAATTAAATGTCCTGAGAATATAAATCTATCTTTTATCTGACAAATAATTGAGAGATGGATTGATAGAGGGATTGGCAGGTGTGTAAAGGAGTGGTTTGAAAGTAAACGTTGATAGAAGCAAGGTTATGGTTGTGAGCGAAGACAGTCCTGTGCGAGGTGCGAGTATGTTTGGAATGGTGAAGCAACTGGAACAAGTGTTGAGTTTTATATTTAGGATATATGTTTGGATAGAAAGGGGACGGATGATGGAGAGTGTAGTGAGAAAGTTGTGAATGGTAGGAAGGTAGATCGTGCTATTAAATCCTTGGTTGATGTAAAGGGACTAAGTGTTGAGTGCGCTAGAGTCTTGCATGAGGTATTTTGTTACCATGTGTTTAAATCGTAACAAAGAAGTTAATGTGGTCTGAAACGTAGAGGTATAGATCTAAAGTCAATGTGTTCGGATGGACAATCTCAGGGTGTGTTAGGTGTGGGACGAATTGATAAATGGGAAATGACGTATTGGGGTTGTGTTGTGGTGGGAAGAAAGAGTAAATGAAGAGAATATCGAGAGTAATCGAGATGGGTTTTGGTCATGTGGAAAGGATGGATGTAAGTCGGTTGTTAATCGGGTGTACTAGTGGTGAGTGTGGTTGAGAATCGACCGGCGTGGGGGACCAAGAAAAAGTGCAATTGAGTCAGTAAAGGAATGCTGGAAGAGAATGTGAGTTTGGCAAGTGAGAAGAAAGGTGCATAATAGGAGTGAATTCGGCGGGTTTTGTAATTAGTTGATTGCTTTTTTGTTCAGGGGACGACCCAACATTGACGAGATGCAATAGTGAGGTAAGTCGCAGTCTTGAAGCTCTAGGGGGATTTTTCTGACTGCGACCGGGTTCTCACATAAAGGTATAAAGGGGGCGGTAAGGCTGTGTTTCTTTTTGCTTACGTCAATCTCTACTAATTTTCTGTCCCAGTGGTTTTACACATTACACCCTCAATCTTGGGATAAAGAGGTAATAATAAATATAATATAATGAATATAATAAAATATAAATATAATTAATAATAATAATAATTAATAATAATAATAATATAATATAATAATAATAATAATAATAATAATAATAATAATATATATAATTAATAATAATAATATTTATCTATATACTATATATATATATTATATAATATTATTATATTATATAATATATATATTTTTTATATTATATATATATTATATATATAATATATTTTATATTATAATATATATATTATATATATATATATAATATATTATATTATATATATATATATATATTATATATTAATTTATATATAATATATATTATATATATATTATATTATTATATTATATATATTATATATATATATATAATATATATATATTATATATATAATATATACTATTATATATATATATTTTATATAATATATATATATTATATTATATTATATTTATATAAGTAGTAGGGAGGGCATATAAGACTAGAAATTATTGGCTTAGATTTTCCGACTTTATTTGGACCTTTTCTGACCGGACCTTTTTTGCTCGGAATTTTTTTACTGAACAGCCCTCTGACTTTTTTTGGCCTTTAACCTTTTGGGCCTTGAACCTTTTTTCGGATTCGACAAACCCTTTGGTCTTCCTGGGTCATTTTTTTGGCCACGTATTTTTTGGCCCCTAATTTTGGCAACCCAATTTTTTTCGGCAACCTGATTTTTTTGGCAACCTTCGAAGAAGGGTTGTCGCAAAACGGTTCGTAATGCACGTTGTCGACGATATTCGCCGATCTCGCCTTTTTACGCCCCTAATTTTTTCGGCACCATGGGTCAATTTTTTGCCCACGGTAATTTTTGATCTTCATTTAGGGGCTTAGCCCTATTTTTTTATGTCTTAACCTTTTTTGTGTCCTTCCCTTTTGCTCCAAAGCTTGACAGAACCTATGGGTCAATTTTGGACCACGTTAATTTTTTTGTCCTTCAATGGTAATTTTGACCAGTAAATTTTTTCGGTGCCTTTAGGGGCTTAGCTTTTTTTGATGTCTTTAAACCTTGTTTGCCCATGATATTTAGGCCTTGACCTATATACCATGGGTCATTTTTGACCCACGCTAATTTTTTATCCCACTCGTGCCCACCTCGTCACATATTTGTTCTAACTTGAACGCATGTAAATGGATTCTATTCCTAACCTTGAACAACACAACACACACACCACACACACCACACACACACAGCACACACACACACACAACACCACACTTAAACTACACCCATTTACTATGACACTTACACTCACTCATAGATTTTAGCACTACATTTACACTTATTACCGTACACACAGACACCTTGGTCTTCCCCCCCATGGGGTCAATTTTTGACCCTCGCTAACTTGTGGCTTTGAGTCCATCAGTAGAAGTATCTAGTGATGTTCTATTAGTGTTTCTATGAGTATTGATGAGTGCAGGGTGAGTGCGCAGGCGACTGCAGGCAGTGCATATGATGACAATGATGCCAAGTGAGTGCACAAAGTAGTTCCCAGTGAGTGCCACAAGTAGTGCAACTGGAGTGGCACTATTTTTCAAGCCTTTTCTAGCTCCTGAGCTAGAATAGCCCTAATCATGGGTGTCTTTAAACCCCTAGTATAGGTATGAGGAACGCGAAATGGTGTACATTAAATCTGCTAACTTATAGCATGACAGATAGGATTATTAAAGAGTTACACAGTTGAAGACAGTGACCGCAAACGTTTCCGAGTCGAGTCCGGTCCCGCAGGTGAACGTCGGAAACCGCCCCTGGTGCGCCCGTCAGGCGAATATTCCGCCCGCGCGTCGCAACGCAGGCGGCAAATATTTCCGCCCGCGCTGGCGCCCGAGACGGCAACATTCCCGCGTGAACGAAAATATAATCAATGTAACTATTCAAAGAATTTCCGATAAAAATTACTCTGATCATTCATTTTTACTACAATTGCACGAACTTTTATTAAAAACATATACTTTCATTAACCTTAAAGCAGTAAAATCAGTAAATCAATAGAGGTGTTATTAACTAACACTAGGGGATTAGTATGCTTTTGTTTTACTGCTTACTGCTTTAACTCTCTGCTTTACATCGCTCTTTAACTCAATATTTTTTACATACCTTAAAGCGATAAATCAGTAAATCAATAGAGGTGTTACGCTAACACCTAGGGGATTAGTATGCTTTTGTTTTACTGCTTTACTGCTTTAACCATGTTTTTACTGCTTTAACTTTCTGCTTTTAATAAACTTGCTTTAACTCATAATGGGTTTATTAAATTTGTTCTTTATATTTTTGTTTTATTTATTTCCAAGACTTTCGCCTCGCTTATTAGGTTGAATATAAATACTAAATTAATCTTCAATTATGTATGTAGAATAAAAACACACAGAGTTTTTGTTATATAAACGTTTTATTTTAATAAAATTGTCAAAATTTTATATTTTATATATAAAAGAGTTTTGGGGGGTAGTAAAATCGATTTTTTCATTTTAAAGCATTTATTACATAATTAGAAAACTAATAAAATCATTGGAATACAATTTTTAAAGCATCAATATATTTACAAGTTTATTATAATTTATTTAATGTTTATTTAAAAGCACATAATGAAGATTAAATACAATCAGCCCTCCATAAGATTTAGAATATAGGGATTGAAGACAGGGAAGACATAGATTTTTACAGAACAGGTACATTATTATATTTTAAAAATAAGGTGATACAATGATTGATCTTAATTATTCTCAAAGCCTTCAAATCTATTTCCGTCTCATCAATTCTTCGTTTCTTGCTCTATTTTAAACGGAGATCCAATGCTCCTGTTTGAGGTGATGTGACGAGTAATGTTAATTTGAATATGAAGCAGGTATCTTTCTCCAACTTTAGAGTTTATTTCGTTAATAGCGAACACACCTAAAAAAGCGATGTTCATTTTTAAACTCACCATTTTTAATTTTCCTCTTTCATTTATCTTTAATAATCTCAAAAGTTAGTTGCGTACTCTGTCAATTTCAATGAGTTGAGGATCCTTCAAGGTAGACCACTACAGTGATGGGTGAATTGTAGACTCGATTCAAAAGAGAGACTTAGTCCTAAGGTTCCTTTATCTCAAAATGTTTAAATGATAGGCGTTTCAAGCTGAAAGGTCTGCAGTAAGATCATAGGCATATAAATGTACTATCTTTTGCGTATTCTCAAGATTTAGCCTGTTCCGCTATCATATACATAGATACATATTGGCTATTAAGATCCGTAAAGGCGCGCGTATCTAGATGAGATAGGTCTCCTCCGTTGTATAACATTTCAGTTCTAATCACGTCCTGAGGTAGATGCCATTATCATCTATACTCCTAAGTCCGTAAATTGTGGTGTTGAATTCTTGTAAATAAGTTTTTATTATCTTTTCTTTTGTGTGTATGTTGTTGTATATTACACTCTTATATTTATGTGTAAATCTCTTCTTAGTTTGGTGAATGATTCCGTATCTTATTCTTCGGAGTGATTTATATATTTATCTTGGTTTCATATCTTTCTAAAGGTGTTAATTGGCTGTGTAATTTCAAATGTCGAATTTCATAAATGTCGCTGTGGTGAATCTTTCTTCTACTATTGAGTATATGTCATGTTGTAATACTAGGTCATATTGACATACTTAGTGTATTGTCATGTTTAGTGTTTCTTTATCTTTTATATGATGGTATATGGATTTGATCGTGATAATGATTCTTAGTAATTTACATGTATGGTGATTATGTTAGTCTGTATGTTAAGTGTATATATTATCCATTTTAATTCTGTTCGTTTTATAATCATTTAATATTTATTATGATTTTATGTTCTGTCTATTATATTTGTTGTCAGCTTCATTGTTAATTCTGTAAAAACTACATTGATTTTGGTAGATGAGATTGTTTTGCGTCGTCTTGGTAATTAATTTTATACTAATTGTTATATGTTTATAGTTAGTATATATTAGCTCGTCTGTTTCGCACTGTTGAAGTCGTTATTAGATAGAACTTCAACTGGGGTGATAACATGTATATAGGAAATTTGCTTTGTTATGTACTTATGTGTCAACTTCGGAAGTCTGTATCATCATGGTTGTCAGTTTTTACTATAAAATACATAAGTTGTGGTATTAAGTTAATGATCAGAAGTACCTTGGATATTGAACTCTAGAGGAACATTTGTATTTGGTAATTAAATGCAGAGGATTAATACTGATAAGTTGGATTCGTTAACGGCTATCTGTGTAGGGTTCATGAGAAGAGATCCAATTCACTCTTACAGCAATCAGGAATAGAAGGATGAAGGAAATGCATCTTGTATGTGCGAGTTCTGGTCGTATAATCATTTTCATGAAAAACATTACTTATATACAGTAATACACATCTCGTATAAAAGTTAACATTTAGTAATTAAATAGCAAATACATCAATACATTTTTTCTTTAGAGTTTTTTTTCCGCTTAGTCTTTTTCTTTACGACAATCTTCTTTGCAACCGTCCTTGACTGAACATTTTTACGTCTTATTTTACGCTTAACATAATCCAACATATCTGAAACATCGGCAATACGTATTTTTAATGCTGCACGAGGGTTATTTCCACCGCAATATCTTGAATAGTATGCAAGCCTGTTCTTATAGCTTTTTTTACCTATATACTCTCCACCTCTCCTGAGTAGAGGTCTGCAACTTTCCATAAGTTGGGCGAAAATCACCAAGGCCTAACCCTTTCTGCATTTTTGATCTCTGAATAGCCCTTCTTTCATCATTTTACAGGAGTGTCTTTTATACTGATTTTAACAGACTGTGAGAGTTGTTTAATGAATGAAAATATACTCTGTCTACACCTCTTATAATAAATCCATTATGCTGTATATTATGGCAATCTGTTTTCTTTCTAATATGGAATTTGCATAACACGTGCTCCATTGTAAAAAGGGGGAAGAGTTTCTTCTAACATTCTTTTTTATGCACGCGCACAGAGAATTTGTCTATTCAGAGGAAGATAAATGAACATTAGGATGTTTATAACTTTTACTCTCTTGGGAAAATATAACTACTCTTAATAAAGGAGCTTTAGTATTACCTACATATTGATGATCAATTATAATTTGTATATAATAACACTCACAGTGAACCTTTTGTAGAGGAAAAACCATTGTTAATGCAGTACTCGATCTGCTTCATCTTTTTGTTCATGTGGAGTCATACGGTTATTCTCCACAGATAGTATATCACCTCTTAACATAGTAGGATATCATGAAGTTATCCACTCAGCTCACGCTACGAATATGTTTACCGCTTGCCATGGTGATTCGTTCGAAGAAAAAAACATGTCGGTCTCGTACGGTTTACATTTACTTTTGACTTAAAGATATTATTATCTTAATCTTCATAGGTAGCTTTCAGTTTTTGTATACGCAAGTCTTACACTAATACTCATATCAAGAGAGTTTTAATGACCTAAATAGCAGGCACCGATTTAAATTGACTCCCAAAGTAAATTTTTCAAAGAAGTATTCTTTGTAGCAAATGGTTGTCGTATTCATCTTTTGGCATTGTTAGTCCTTTTCAGATAAGAGGTATCTCACTTATGTAATATAGTTTCAACACATTCTAACACTCTGTACACCCCATACAGAATAGAATTGTGAGGTTAAATTTCTAATGTCGTATTTAATATCATTACATAACACTTCGTAAATGCATCTCTTTCCAAGTTGTAAGGATTCATTAGCACAGTTGTAATCCGAGAGTTTATTATCAGGAGAATCCAAGGAGGCTGAAGAAGGCAGAGTTATATAAAAGTGATCTACACTCTTCATGATTATAAATGACACTGATTAAATGGATTCTTAACTTCACTTGCTTTTTATATAAGTAATTAAAAACGCTTGGCAGGATATCCTCCATTTTCACAAGTAATGTTAATTTTTTTCCTTTACCTATCGTAGCTAATAATTTTATTCAATTTTATATTCATGAGTTTACAAGGATGAACCTTACTTTTTGTTAATTCCTTTTTAAACATCCGCTTTTATTTTTCAAGCATTTAAATCTTCAGATAATATAACTTGTAAACTATCACGAATGAATGGTCGATATTTGGTGGACTTTAAAACCTCGTAGTCCATCCAGCTTATATCCTTTTCTGATCTTTGCTTCTGATCGCGATACTTACCATAATCATTCACCTTTATTCCTGAATTATCTTTTATTTTGTTTTTCTTTTCTTACAGATGTGTTCTACAGCCTCTAGTTTTTGACATCTCTAAAGGAGTTGTCTTTATAGTTCTTATGTAAGATTGTTATAAGAATAAGCCAGATCGTCCAGTATATTAATATATTTAAAAGTTTTTCATCTTAGTAAAATACATATGCATCGCGCTCTTAATAGTAGCTCTCTCTTTCAACTATAGGAGCTTGTATTACGGAAAATGTATTGTATATTAGCTTATAATACTCTCCCAAAAGTCACTCTGAATCTCGCACCTTGAATTCATCCTGAATCCTGTCCAGAATCGGCTTTAGATGGTGTTCTCCGATGCATCTCTATAATTCAGTACTTGCAGTGGGCAACTGTGGCTGATTTTTATCTTTAAGGTTTCACAAGTATCTAGAGTTACGTCAAATAGTAAAAGTCATATATTGAAAGCTTCATTATAAGAACTATTTAATCATTTCCGATAAATCTAACTGCATATATGCTATCGAAGTGCGGGAGATTGGGTCTTAGTGTAGGAAATTTTTTTCTACAGGTTTATGTGAGTAAATGCTTCGCCTCTATATATGCTTTTAACTCTTTGTTTCTCTATATTAGGATACTTAAAGCAACCTAGTGAAACCCCAAAAACTATTTGGTTCCTCAGATTTGAAGTAATACTTATCAACTACCTCCTTTGCTCCATAGTTAGATACTGAACACGTGTAAGCGTTATATAATATATATATAATAATATATATATATTTATTTATCTATAGATATATATATATATTATATATATATATATAAATATATATATAGTTTATCTATTTTTATATTATATGATATTATAAGTTAAAAAGGGATAAAGAAAAAAATAAAATACATTTTTTATTTTTATATGCAACATTCCACTAAATAAATATAATGATAATACATAATTACATTTAAATCCACTTATGTTTATTATAAGGTGGCTTTTCTTATTCTTCTCTGGTAACACGTTTAAGATTTATTGAAGCGTAAGAAAGTGCCTGAAGGGCCTTGAGTCAGGTCTTGGCGTATAGGGATATTTATCCAAGTTGCTTAAAATGTTGTGTTATTTAGATTAAAGTTTGGGCATATTAATAGTCTGAAGCTTATGTTTTGATATCATTCAGCCTTTTCAGGACTTCTTAAAGTTTACGTGAGAGATCAGATATCAAATCAACAATATTCGATCCTTTAACTTTTTCATCATCAATTACGATCTGCATGCTTCATTCAAAGTTAATTGGTTCTTTTAAAAATATTATATAAAGCTATTACCTGATTTGCGCACTCTATTAGGTAAGCTCTCCTCTAGGATTTTTAAATTTAATTTCATTTTTCACTTCAAGTTTTGCTTCATTGGTATATCTACATCATCGGGCTGCGGTTTACGTAGTGGTGGATGTAGATGCAAGTCTTTAAGATCTATCAATTTTGGTATGGCATCTGGTATAAGAGGCGTTTTCATGGATGTTAACGTCTGAATTTAATATCCTGTACACTTCTCTCGTAATTGTTTAACTTTTCAACTTTAGGATCATATAAGCAGGAGGTAGAGGCTCTTGAAAGATACGAGTCGTTTTCACAATTATAAAGGATTTGTTGGTGGCACTGTGCTCGCTGAAGTTGAAAGAGGTTGTAAATGTCATTAAGCATTGGGCTGTAGTATATTGCGTGTATGGGGGTTGTGAATGATGAAATGTGATTGTGGATTTGTTGCGCAGTGTGGGCTAAATACTTGGCCATATTAGAGGTGTGCCTGAGAATCTGAGGAAACTGAATTCTGTACAGATGCTGTATTATACTTCTTCATTTTTTCATACTCATTATATGGAAGTACAAGCAACCTTCTCATTATGGGGAACAACACTTAGTTATAGGGGAGCTTAAATGGAAGAAAATAATGGCAGGACTAAAAAACTCCTCCCCTTCTGTAGTAACTTCTTTTTATTTTTTCAAGATTTTTAATGTTGAGGGAGAGTTTTTTTATAATGAATAGTTTCTATAAGACGTAGCTTTCCTTCTTGAGGTTGGTTTAAAGACATTTCTTTTTAAGATTTAAACGATTCATACACACTGGAATTGAATTTCTCATCCTCACTAATTAGTTTACTTTTTGTCATCACATTATTCACTTTTAAATTTTTTTTATCAGAGGTGAAATATTTTGGCAACTAGAGCATCATTATTCCAGGTATGTATACAGTTTTATCTCATAGGGCAGAAATGTTGGTCGGAAGCAGCGACTCTGTGCGTGTTTTTGGGGTGAAGTTTACACATCAAATAACCGTGGATCGAAGTAACCTCTTTATATACTTTAAGAACTCTTTCCTTTGAAGGGGAAACTTTGAGTTGCCAATACATTAATTTGACTCATGTCTCTTCTCTGGCCAAACAACAGTAAATACTGTGTGTTTAAGAAAACTTCGCATAATGCTTGTTTGTGAAAAATAATTCTTTGCTTTTTAAGTGTGGGGATATTTAGATGGTGAGAAAAAACTGTGAACGCTTCTGCTATTTCAAAATTCAATTTGTGCATTAAATCTTATACAATAATTTTGTGTCCATGTATATTGTTCAGCGATCTAATATCGTATATGCCTTCGAAATTGAATAACATTTTTATATTCTTTAAATTTTTCTGATAAAACATTATAACACACTTTTTTTAACAGGTGCTTGTTTCAAAATCTCCATTTTACTTTAATATTTTATAATACGAAAAGGTTTTACCACAGCCTGTCGGATAACAGCTTAAGACATGTTGCCGACTTCGGACGTAAATTTTCTCACATCATACTCGTAAATGAATCTTAAATATTTAAGTTAAATTTAAAGCCCTATACCTGTAAAGTACATGTTTCTAATAAATTTCGTACATTTTATTAAATAAAATGCTTAATTAAACAAACTCTGTGTGTTTTTTATTCTTACATTCACAAATTAAATAAAAAGTATTAAAAACAAAAATAAAATAGAATAATAAATAAAGTAATGAAAACAAAAATATAAACAGAAAACATAATTTGTTAATAAATATATGAAGTTAAGCAGTAAAGCAGAAAGTTCAAGGTAAACATGAGTTAAGCTAAAGGCAGTAAAAAAAAGCAACTAAATCCTAAGGTGTTAGGTAACATACTAATTGATTTACTGATTACTGCTTAAGGTATGTAATGGTAATAAATATAAAGCAGTAAGGCAGAGAGTTAAAGCAGTAGCAGTAATAACAAAGCATAACTAATCCCTAGGTGTTAGGATAATAACACCCTATTGATTTATGATTTTACTGGCTTTAAGGTATGTAAAGTATAGGTTTTTGAATAAAATATCGTACAATTGTAGTAAACAATGAATGACTCATAGTATATTTGAATCGAAATTCTTTGAATAGTTTAGTGATATCATATTTTTTCGTTCACGCGGGAATTTTGCGTCTGCGGACGCACGCGCGGCGGTTCGCGGAATATTTGCGGTCCTGCGCGCAGCGCGGCCGGGCGTGAAATATTGCGCTGCGGCGCACGACGCAGGGCGGTTTCCGCGACGGTGTTCAACCTGCGGAGCGGACTCGGACTCGGAAACGTTTGCGGTCACTGTCTCAACTGTGTAACTCGTTTAGATATTAATTCTGTCATGCTATAAAAGTTATAAAAAACCTAACATTCGTAGTAGGAAGCAATTCTCAGCGAGATTGTATGTAACACCATTCGGTTCCTCATACCTTATAACATGGGTAGACACCCATATTAGGGCTATTCTAGCTCAGGGGAGGCTAGAAAGGCTTGAAAAAGTGGCACTTAGTTGGCAATATGTGGCACTCACTTGGCACTCATGGGGACTCACTTGGCACTCATTGGACTCACTTGGCACTCATTGGCATCTCATTGGGCACTCACTTGGCACCATCGCTTGGCATCTCACTCTGGCAATCATCTAATACTCTAGAACAACTAATAGAACATCATAGTACTTCTTACGGTGATTGGGGACCCATCCAAGCCATCAAGTTAGCGTGGGTCAAAATTGACCATGGACGGTTGGGTCGTGTGTTTGTACGTGTGAATAAGTGTAAATGTAAGTGCAAGTGTCTATGGTGAGAGTAAGTGTCATAGTGAATGTGGGTGTATAGTGTACGTTGTGTGTGTGTGTGTGTGTGTGTGTTGTGTGTGTGTGTGTGTGTGTTGGGTGTGTGTGGTGTGTGTGTGTGTGTGTTCAAGTTAGGATAAATCCATACATGCGTTCAAGTTAGGAACAAATATGTGAACGGGTGGCCCGAGTGGGTAAAAAATTAGCGTGGGTCAAAATTTGACCCATGGTATAATGGCAAGGTCAAGGCCGAAGTATCATGGTCAAACAAGGTTAAGACATCAAAAAAGGGCTAAGCCTCTAAAGGAAAAAATTACCGTGGGTCAAAAATTGACCCATGAAGGAAAAAAAATTAACGTGGGTCAAAATTGACTCCATGGTATTGTCCAGCTTTTGGAGCAGAGGGAAGGACAAAAAGGCTTAAGACATACAAAAATAGGGCTTAAGCCATAAATGAAAGATCAAAAATTGACCGTGGCAAAAATTGGACCCCATGGCCGAAAATTAGGGGGCGTAAAATAGGGGGGGGCAATACGGTAACACCGTTTGGCGCAACCTTTTCGCAGGGTTGCCAAAATCAGGGTTTTGCGAAAATTGGGGGTTTGCCAAAAAAATTAGGGTTGCCAAAAAATACGGGGGCTAAAAATGACCCATGGAAGACAAAGGGTTGGTCGAAAAGTCAGCCCAAAAAGGTAAAGGCCTAAAAAGGTCAGGTCAGGTAAAATTCGAGCTCAAAAGGTCGGGTCAGAAAAGTTCAAAAAAGGGCGGGAAAATCAGCCCAAATTTTGGTCCAAATCATGCTCCTACTACTTTATATAATATATATATATAGTATATATATATATATATAATAGTA
>JABUQX010028171.1:5000-7500 GCA_015478945.1 Trachelipus rathkii | reverse complement strand
GGCAACGGGAAGCTTCAGCGTGCATTGTTTGATGTTTGAGGAAACTGATGGAACTTCACGAAGGGGATCTCATTCCTCTCAGCGTAGTGACGGGAAACACGAGTGAGGTGGTAGAGAAACTTACATGTTATCTTTCCAGTCGATTGTTTCACTTGGATCTCTAGAGGTTTTAACATAGTGTTGCCTGAAGGTGCTTCATTTATATTAAATGTGGCTCATCAGGTTCTGCAAATAGATGGTATAGCGATGTTTGTTGTAGATTGTATTTGACCGCAACTGAGAGTCGTTTAGATCGTATGACAAGTAAAACGTGATCCGCAGATGGTCCTGGTAACTAATGAACTTGGGCGTTGGGGTAACATGTCATTTCGAATATTTGCTGCACGCTGAACAACAACGTCTATCTTCTGGCCGATATTCACGCTTGTTGTGTGGCAACAATCATCACAATTGATCCCCACAGGTTGAGCTAATCTACCACATCCCGAGGTCCTTCTACGATTGTTTGAGCTTTCCCATCTTTCAATTTGAACTCATTCAGCTTAATTTCTTTTGCTTCATTTTTGAGGACCACTGCCTGATATTCAAAGCCCTCAATGTGTTTGCCGTCAAAGTGTATGCTCTACTTCTCCAGATGAAGCGTGCTCACCAAGTGCTTCCTAGCAGCTCTTGTATAATAGCCTTTGCTGGATTTATGACTTGACATGGAGTTGGATTCAATTCTCTACCAAAACTGCGCACACCATGCTGCTCAGTGGACGACAACTTTGAGCTTGAACAAACTGTCTGACATGCTTGTGGGTTATGCAATTTGCTCGTTGATGCTGCATTTCATTCCCCAAGACTGTCTTTGCCGTTGTCTGACGAGACCGTACTACTTTCCGAACAATCAGGTGGCGCTGAGCTTTTAATTGTGGACACAGTCACTTCCATTGCCTTCTTTTGCTTGGATGGGTGGATGGTCTTGGTACTAAAAGGTTTGCCAGTGTAATAACAAACCGGGTTCTTGCTCTCACTTTGCAGGTTGTAGAGGTTTTCATCCTCTTTGCATATCATTCCCCTTAACCTGTCACGTCAAACAGTATCTTCAATGTATTAAAAAGATTGTTCCATTCTAAAAGCCTACAACTTTCAGAAGTTTGTGCAGTTTGCACAAATGGCTTGATCAGATACATGCGGGAAGTTCAATGTTTTGCTCCATAGGGATTTAAGCTCCACAGCAATTAAATCGATCCTATCTCTCTCCGTTCTTTGGCAGTGGATTTAAGAAATTTGAAATGTTCAGTGACGTAGTTTTTCTGAGGCATGCGACTCCGTTCACTCAATGATGCTTCATAAATTGCCACGTTGCCTCTTCTTGATGGCGCTTGAAACTGGAATAAGTTCTTTATCCAGGTTTCCTTATTCTTCTCCGTGTTAGAAGAGCTCATCTTGAACAACATGTTGTCTTCTACTCAGCAACTGAAATAGAAAAGGCTTTAATATAAATATTAAATACCTAACAAATTAAAGAAACTTATTGAGTTTTCATTCATTTTATTTAAAAAACAAGCAATTCAAAATTATAGAATATAAAAAAGGCAGACACTAATAAAATATTATATGCGCAAATATAATTAGCAAGAGAGTTCAATGTAGCTCACCAAATAATACAAGATCTCTTTATAATAAACTCTGGAGAATTCACAATACTTATAATAAGGCAATAATAATGTTGACACAAAATTAAGCTAATTAAAACTCAGCTACCCGCTTTGAACACCTCGCTTATATACCAGTTTATACCACACTGTTTAACATCTAAAGAATATATTAGAACTCTACAGAAGCTTCCCGAGCAATTACGTCACGGTGACGTTACTGTCTGGGTGGGTGGCGCACAGCGTTCTATGATATTCTGTAAAATTCTATAGAATTCTCTGGTACATAAATTATTTATTGAACAAGTCAGTTTGATGACTTATATTGTATATAAATATTGCTAATACAGTTATATAATATGCTAAAATGGCCTACATAGCATTTCAAAGTGGTTTGAGCGTGACCTTTTTTCAATATTTCAATGAAATAAACGTCATTTTAGTGATTAATAGAAAAAGGCTCATCTATTCGTGCTACAGGAAATGATTTTCAAGAAAATAATCAAAAATCATCACTCTAATATATATTAATATATAATTACATATTATATATATATATATATATATAGTATACTATATATATAATATATTATAATATAATATATATTATATATATATAATAATACAGTTTGGCCCGCCAACCCAAAATAAGTTGCGCGCAATCGCAATCGCAATCTAAGAATATTGCGATCGCAACCGCCAAACGCAATTGGCGGTAGACCGCGAATTGCGTTCGCAAACGCAATTCGCAACGCTAAAACTATTGTACGTTAAAATATACTAAATCAAGAAATTAATATTCCGCAGCAAAATATATATATATATATATAATAATATATAATATTATAATATAATATAAA
>JABUQX010028170.1:85000-89205 GCA_015478945.1 Trachelipus rathkii | reverse complement strand
CCACCCAGGAACACAAACGATCCACATTTCCTCAATCTTTCAATCGTTAAGATGAATCTCACTTCTCTCTCCTTCTCTCTACCCACTCTCAATATCACTGTCTTTTTCATTATTCATTTCTAAACCAACCTCCTGAAATTTCCCGGCCAAAACTTCATAAGTCCCTCATAGCTCCTCCTCCCACTACAACACGCCAAATCTTCGGCGGTACACCCACTTATTCACCATCCAGATTCCGGAAATTCTCTTTAACCTTCCTGAATAACTACACCAAGTAAGCTATAAGAGTAGTGGGAGACGGACAACTGCCCCAGTTTTACCTTATTATTATTATTATTATTATTATTAATTATTATTATTATTATATTATTATTCATTATTATTATTATATTAAATATTAATTAATTTATATATTTTATATAATTACCTCATATTATTATATTAATTATTGAAATTTATTCAAATATTATTGCTATAAGATGATTTATTCTTAATAGATTTATATTGCAGAATTAGTGTATTATCTATTATTATTATTTTTATATAATATTTTTGGCCTACCATCTTATTATTATTAATATTATTATTATTATTTAAATTTAATTTATTATGGATATCTTGTAAATAGTGTAATATGCAAATATAAAAGATATCAATTAATAAGAATACTTGAAATAAAAACTTACTCTTTATTTGAGGTGTGTAGGTCAAGTATATATTATGATATTATTGATTATTCAATATTAATTATGTAAATTTATTTATTTTTATAATATCTATAAGGCAAGAGACTCAAAGTTTGTAGTATGGTATCTGAGTTTGTGTAAAGCGCGAGAGCGCATAGTCATATGAGAATACTCTGTCTCGAACGATAATATATAATTAAAATAGATTTATTAAAAAACTATACCTATTAATCACGATTAGGGTAGATTGCTGAGTCTTGATGGACCAAGATATAATTAGATTTAGTATCAGTGTGATTAATATAATGACATATAGGTAATATTATTAAGAAAAGTACTGACTTATATAAATCAAGTGTTTATATGGTAAAGCCTAGAAATAAATAGAGTCTAATATAATAAGATGCTGAGCTATAATAATAATAAAATCGCATGTTGTTTATACAATGAGCAAATAGGTAGTAAAAGTATTAATAAAATATAGTTAAAACTATAGATAAATAATATATACCTATATTAAGTTAGAGGTATACTATTATATATATAATATAATAATATATAAATATAAATATATATATATATATATATACGAGAGAGAGGAAAACGATACGATGATAATGAAAGTGATGGAGAGAGGCAAGTGGAATTAAAAAATCAAAGTAAATCACAGAGTACTGTATATATCTTGTATTGATCGAAATATAATTCAGGGGGAGTAGTTGATATCTCATAGGATTAAACGCTATTCTTGTGTGAGTAACATGAAACTATAATTATATACACTAATATATATATATATATAATATAAATATATATATATATATATAATATATTATATATATATATATAATAATATATATAATTATATATATAATATATTATATATATATAAATCACGAAATAAAGAGTAAATATTAAAATTATATAATTTTTTTTGTATTAATATTTAATGTAACAGAAGTATCGAGTATTAAATTTATACACAACAAACAAAAATTTATCTGCCTTTTTTTTTCTTACTTTCATACATAAAAGTCGAAAATAATAAAAAAAATTAAAAAAAATTAAAAACTATTAATTTTTTAAACAGAAAACTCAAGAATATCTTTTTTTCGCATTCTCAATTTTTTGTTTTTGCAATTTTTTTTGGCCCCATTTGGTTTTAGGTTTTTTAGGTTTTGAGTTTAGAGTTTTTTTGGTCTAAATTTTCATCCTTGGACTTTTTACCGAGTGTTTCTTTACGGTTGGTGTACTAGTTATGATTTTTCTTTTGGCTGGTACACTGATTTCTTTTCTTTTGGTGGTCACCAAAAATACGTTGTTTTGTTCTTTTTGAAGCACTTCTGACAACCATTTTAGTTACCTTTGAGCACATCCTCCTCTTTATTTTTCTTTTTTTCTTCTTTTTTGATACTTTTCCAGTAATCACCCTTTGAAACCGTGATTTCTTTTTTTGTTTGACTTTCCTTCCAAAAATTCCTCTTTTCACAGGTTCCTCTTCTTCTTTCAAAATAAATTTCGAAAATTTCAATGAACTTAACTTGGAGAATTTAGAAACTTCTTCTTCTTCTATTTCTTCAGACTCGGATGACTCCCCTTTTAGTCTTCTATTTAGTTTATTAAAATTAACCTCAACAAGAGACGTAAACTTTTCTTACATTACGCAGAAGAAATCCTTTCTCATACAGTGGGATTCAATGGATTCTTCCTCAGAATCCTCACTTGATTTTTGAAATTTTAACTTTAAGGCTTTAGACATGTTTTTGCTCTTCAAAACTTCTGAATCTTTGGACTGTAAGACTTTGTGTTTGCCTTTCTTTGTAGTTACTTCATCCATCCTCCTCACTATCGCTTGGAACTTATGTCTTTCCGATATTAACTTTCCAAGCGTGGTTAAGTTGGTTTCAGTTTACCTTTTTCCTGGTCTCAAAAGAAAATTTTTCTATTAAATATTCTTCACCTATTCATCGCTGTCGCTGCTGTACTTTTTTAATTACGCCAAAAGGTTTACCCCTCTGCACGCTTCTCAGAAGCTTTTTAACTTCAAATTTCTCCCTCCGAGAGATGTTTGAATATATCAATTCCAGCAATTCTTCTTCTCTTCAGTTAGCTTTCTATGATTTTTCTTTTTTATATTAGTTCTCTAATTATCTTGTTAGACGGGGTAAGTGAACCAGATTCAGAGATCTTTGTACTAATTTTCATTTGAAGATTTCTCATCATCTTTTTCTTCATCTTCATCTTCAATATTGACACTTTGTTGATCAGTTTTGCAAGGAGAAGAATGACTTCTTATAGATTTTTACTCTCCTTTATCAGGAGTTCATTAGACTGTTTACCTTTCGATCTAAATGTTATTTTCGATAAGAGTGAGATCTTCCATACTCATTCATTAGAATATTTGTTAATAAAGTTAAGCATTTTTCTTTATCAGTCTTTTCGCTAAATTCCATCGAATTCCTCACTGGTTTTATCGCTATCCTTAATCAACATTTGGTTTAAAACATTCTACTAATTTGAATTTCGTTTGGAGTTTAAGGTTTATTCCTTTTTATCCTCGTTGCCCACCATTGTATTTTATAGATCATTTTCTCACAAGTTTTGGATTACCAGTCACTCTTAGATTAACATCGCTGTTGATATAGTTTAAATCGCAGAAATCAAAGTCATCAGATGAGGATGCACTGTCACTCAGCTTTTGACAATTGCTATTTTTGTGTAAATTTGGTCTTGACTTTGAAGAAGAATCATTTTTCTTAGGTAAAAGCGACCTTTGTTTAGAAGATGAAACAATATCTTCCTTTTTCTCACATATTCCGCCTTCTTCTCTAGCTGTAATCGACTTAACATGGCCTTTGATATTTATTTTTGTTTTAAAGGGCTTAAATTTTTCGCATTTAAGCTCTTCAGAAACGTTATCCTTTTCCTCTGCTTCCTTCAATTGGACGTTGCTCATAACTTCTTTCGAAATATTTTCTTTTAGATTATTATTTTCCAAGAAGTCGGTACACTCGCCTTTTAATTTTAAATTATCGTTTTCATTTTCTAATCCCTTTTCACTTGCATTTTTATTAAGATATTTGGTTAAAAGTCTATGCTTATTTGACATCTGTGTATTGTTATGTGATGATTCTTGCCTATCATCAACTACGGCTTTTATGTTTTTGTCATTTGTTGTATTAATTCTTAATGTCTCATCATTTATCTGCATATCTTCTGAATAATCTTGAACCAGTGAAATTTTATCTTCAGCTGTGATTTCTCCGATTTTTCTTTCATTCCTGTTTTCTCTTTGTTTAAGCTTTTCCACGATATTTTTAAAAGTCATTTCAAAGCCGTCTCTAAAATCTTTCGACCATTCGGCCTCAATTTTATGAGTTTCTCTTTTATTTACATATTCATTATTAATCTGATCCTTTCCACTATTTTCAGTGAAAACTTGCTTTTCTTCAGTTGACCTCATCTGCATTTGCTTGCTATCAATATCTTTTGATGTTTTGCAGTCTTCTTTTTGTTTAT
>JABUQX010028170.1:70000-77500 GCA_015478945.1 Trachelipus rathkii | reverse complement strand
TCTTTAGCGATATCGACGAAGAAGAGGAAGAGAAATTTAATGAGGAAGATAATAAAGAAATTAATAAAGCTGGAAAGCATGATGCTAGAAATGAATTAAAACCAAAAAGGCAAGAAAAAATTATTTTCGAAGAAAGCCACATCAGTAGATCTGACACTCGGGAAAATAGTTTAATGAAAGTTCATTTAGAAAAGACCTCTGTCAAAAAATTTGCTGAAATGTTTAGTAAAGGAAAAGTGAATGACAAAGTCGAAGCAAATAATATGCAATCAAAACGTGAAGACCGTTTAAAAAACTTTTCTAAAGAAAAGTATGAAGACAATATCTACAATAGTAAGCAAAATGAAACTAATGATTCTGATCTTTCAGACACTGTAAATACTCTATTTAGAAATACATCTGAAAAATTAATATCTATGTTAAAATTAGGTAAGGTAAATGAAGATAATAAACAGAAAGAAGACTGCAAGACATCAAAAGATATTGATAGCAAACAAATGCAGATGAGGTCAACTGAAGAAAAGCAAGTTTTCACTGAAAATAGTGGAAAGGATCAGATTAATAATGAATCTGTAAATAAAAGAGAAACTCATAAAATTGAGGCAGAATGGTCGAAAGATTTTAGAGACGGCTTTGAAGTGACTTTTAAAAATATCATAGAAAAGCTTAAACAAAGAGACAACAGGAATGACAGAAAAATCGGAGAAATCACAGCTGAAGATAAAATTTCACTGGTTCAAGATTATTCAGAAGATATGCAGATAAATGATGAGACATTAAGAATTAATACAACAGATGACCGAAACATAAAAGCCGCAGTTGATGATAGGCAAGAATCATCACATAACAATACACAGATGTCAAATAAACATAGACTTTTAACTAAATATCGTAATAAAAATGCAAGTGAAAAGGGATTAGAAAATGAAAACGATAATGTAAAATTAAAAGGCGAGCGTACTAACTTCTTGGAAAATAATAATTTAAAAGAAAATATTTCGAGAGAAGTTATGAGCAATGTCCAATTGAAGGAAGCAGAGGAAAAGGATAAAGTTTCTGAAGAGCTTAAATGCGAAAAATTTAAGCCCTTTAAAACAAAAATAAATATCAAAGGCCATGTTAAGTCGATTACAGCTAGAGAAGAAGGCGGAATATGTGAGAAAAAGGAAGATATTGTTTCATCTTCTAAACAAAGGTCGCTTTTACCTAAGAAAAATGATTCTTCTTCAAATTCAAAACCAAATTTACACAAAAATAGCAATTGTCAAAAGCTGAGTGACAGTACATCATCATCCTCTGATGACTTTGAAATCTTAGATTTAGAAAGTAATTCATCAAGTAAAATTAAATCTACAAGTCATTTGTCATCAAACTGTGAGAAAATGATTATAAATACAAATGGTTGCAACGAGGATAAAAAGGATAAACCGAAACTCCAAACGAAATTAAAATATAGAATGTTTAAAACAAATGCTGATAAGGATAGCGATAAAACCAGTGAGGAATCATCAGATGAATTAGCGAAGACTGATAAAAGAAAAAGCTTAACTTTATTAACAAAATATTCTAATGATGAGTATGAAGATCTCACTCTTCACGAAAATAAACATTTAGATCGAAAGGTAAAACAGTCTAATGCAACTCCTGATAAAGGAAGAGTAAAATCTTTAAGAAGTTTTTCTCCTTGGAAGAAACTTGAGAATGAAAGCGATGAAGATGAAGATGAAGATGAAGAAAAAGATGATGACAATTATTCAAATGAAAAATATTACAAAGATCTTGAATCTGGTTCACTTACCCCGTCTAACAAGATAATAGAGAAACTAATTAAAAAGAAAAATCATAGAAAGCTAACTGAAGACGAAGAAGAATTGCTGGAATTATATATTCAAAACATCTCTCGGAGGGAGAAATTTGAAGTTAAAAAAGCCTCTGAGAAGGTGCAGAAGGGTAAACCTTTTTGGCGTAATAAAAAAATGAACAGCAGCAGCAGCGATGATAGTGAAGAATATTTAATAGAAAAATTTTCTTCTGAGACCAGGAAAAAGAGTAAAACTGAAACCAAACTTAACACGCTTGGAAAGTTATATCGGAAAGACATAAGTTCCAGCGATAGTGAGGAGATGGATGAAGTTACTACAAAGAAAGGCAAACACAAAGTCTTACAGTCCAAAGATTCAGAAGTTTTGAAGAGCAAAAACATGTCTAAAGCCTTAAAGTTAAAATTTCAAAAATCAAGTGAGGATTCTGAGGAAGAATCCATTGAATCCCCTGATGAGAAAGGATTTTCTCTGCGTAATGAAGAAAGTTTACGTTTGTTGAAGGTTAATTTTAATAAAACTAAAAGAAGACTAAAAGGGGAGTCATCCGAGTCTGAAGAAATAGAAGAAGAAGAAGTTTCTAAATTCTCCAAGTTAAGTTCATTGAAATTTTCGAAATTTATTTTGAAAGAAGAAGAGGAACCTGTGAAAAGAGGAATTTTTGGAAGGAAAGTCAAACAAAAAAAGAAATCACGGTTTCAAAGGGTGATTACTGGAAAAGTATCAAAAAAAGAAAAAAAGAAAAATAAAGAGGAGGATGTGTTCAAAGGTAACTAAAATGGTTGTCAGAAGTGCTTCAAAAAGAACAAAACAACGTATTTTTGGTGACCAACCAAAGAAAAAGAAATCAGTTGTACCAGCCAAAAAGAAAAATCAAACTAGTACACCCAACCGTAAAGAAACACTCGGTAAAAAGTCCAAGGATGAAAATTTAGACCAAAAAAACTCAAAACTCAAAACCTAAAAAACCTAAAACCAAATGGGCCAAAAAAATTGCTAAAAACAAAAAATTGAGAATGCGAAAAAAAGATATTCTTGAGTTTTCTGTTTAAAAAATTAATAGTTTTTAATTTTTTTTAATTTTTTTTATTATTTTCGACTTTTATGTATGAAAGTAAGAAAAAAAAAAGGCAGATAAAATTTTTGTTTGTTTGTATAAAATTTAACAAAGACAAAATAAAAATACAACCAAATATTAATACAAAAAAAGTTATAATTTTAAATATTTACTCTTTAATTTCGTGATTTATATTATATATATTATATATATAATATATATATATATATATATATATATATATAATATATATATATATATAGTATATATAATATATAATATATATATATATATATATATATATAAATTATATTGTCATTTACTAAATATCAAATCCTATGATCATACTCCCCCTGAATACTATTCATAATATAACAAGATAAAGTACGTGTTTTTATTTTTTGCAATTCCTCTCTCTCTCTCTCTTCTCTCTCTCTCTCTCTCTCTCTCTCTCTCTCTCTATATATATATATAATATATATATATATATATATATATATATATATATAATATATTATATATCATATATATATATATATATATATATATAAATATATATATATATATATATATTATATATATATATATAATATAATATATATATATATATATATATAATCTTATATATATATAATATATATATATAATAATGATATATATATCCAAACAGTTATATCACTATGCCTTTACAACAACTCGTAACTAAAATTTTTACCGCTGCTTTAGAAAATAATAAAATATAACTAATAAAATATTAAATAAAATAATATACTAATAAAACTATTGAATAATTATATAACAAAAAGCCGGTAGTAATAATCATAATAATAATAATAATAATAATAATAATAAAATAATAATAATAAAAATAATAATAATAATAATAATAATATTTTAGAAATTTTATATCAGCTTCTAATGAATAATAATAATAATAATAATAATAATAATAATAATAATAATAATAATAATAATAATAATAATAATAATAATAATAATAATAATAATAATAATAATAATAATAATAATAAGTAAAACTGGGCAGTGTCCTGTCTCCCCTACTCTTTATAGCTTACTTGGATGTAGTTATCAGAAAGGTTAAAGAGAAATTTCCGAATCTGGATGGTGATATAATGGTGTACGCCGAAGATTTGGCGTGTTGTAGTTGGGAGGAGGGAGTAATTGAGAGGACTTATGGAAAATTTTGCCAGAGAATGTGGGCGATACACAAAAAAAGGTTGGGAACCACTGGTCTAATTTGGGACAGTGAATATTGAGAGTGGGTAGAGAGAAGGAGAGAGAAGTGAAGATCATCATTAACGATGAAAGATTGAGAAATGTGGATCAGTTTGTGTACCTGGGTGGCGTATTGACGAGCAAGGAATGATGTGCACGGGAAGTGGAGGCAAGAATGGAAAAATAAGGAAGTACAATGAGAACTTTGTATCCAATTATGAAAAGATCGGGCGATTGATATAAAAATGAAAAAGATAATATTTAATAGTATGCTGATAACCACATTGACATATGGATAAAAAACATGGAACATTATAACATGGGTGGAAAAAAGGATCATAGCTGCTAAAATGAATGTGCTGAGGACGACTGTGGGAAAGACGAGGAGAGATTGAGTGAGAAACGAGTGTGTTAGGGAGAGAGTTGGTATGCTGTCTGTGCTGAACAGGAAATATTCGGCAAGACTGAGATGGTGGGGCATATAGTAAGGATGCCGGGAGAATAAGTCGCTAGTAGAAGGTGGAGGTGGAGGTGGAGGTGGAGGTGGAGGTGGAGGTGGAGGTGGAGAGTGGAGGAAGTAAGGCTGAGAACTAGACCAAGGGGAAGATGGGGAGATTGCATGGAGAGAGCCCTGAGAAGATATGGACTGCCCCCTATGCGTCAGCTGATGGAAGATGGTGTACTTCTGGAAAGGACTGCGTGGAAATCGATACTCTCTCCGCTGACAGGCCGTAGACCTTCCTGAGGGAAGACGTAAGTAAGTTAATTAATTAATTAATTAATTAATTAAGTAAAGTAAGTAAGTAAGTAAGTAGGTAAGTAAGGACGTAAGTAAGTAAGTGAGTATGTAAGTAAGTATTTAAGTAGGTAATATTATTATTATTATTATTATTATTATTATTATTATTATTATTATTATTATTATTATTATTATTATTATTATTAATAAAAATAATAATAATAATAATAATAAATAATAATAATAATAATAATAATAATATAAAAATAATAATTCTTCTAATCACAAATATTCAGAACTATAATTTAGAAATTAGATATTTTCCAATATCCAATAATGTATAACAAATAAATCTGACAATAACTTGAGAGTTTTCAAAACTTTTCTCAAATATGAATAAATAGACAATTTGGCGGTAATATTATTAAAATAATAATAACAATAATAATAATAATAATAATAATAATAATAATAATAATAATAATAATAATAATAATAATAATAATAAATATAATAATAAATAAATCATAATAATGAAAGTAATTTAAAATAATGCTAAATAATAATAATAATAATAATAATAATAATAATATAATAATAATAATAATAATAAAATATATAATAATAGTCTAATAATAATAATAATAAATAATAATAATAATAATAACAATAACAATAATAATATAATAATAATAAGATAATAATGAACAATTAAGATGCAAAATAATTATAATAAAAATAATAATAATAATAATAATAATAATAATAATAATAATAATAATAATAATAATAATAATAATATAATAATAAAGAATAATAATAATAAAAGGAATATTGCAAAATAATAATAAAATAATAATAATAATAATAAAATATAATAATAATAATAATTGAGAGTAAAGAAATAGTTATTATAATAGTAAAATAATTTGAAAAATAAATGATAATACAATAATTAATAATAATAATAATAATAATAATAATAATAATATAAATAATAATAAAATAAATAATATAATAATAATAATAATATAATATAATATCATAATAGATATAATAATAATAATAATAATAATAATAATAATAATAATTAATAATATAATAATAATAATAATATAAAATAATAAAATATAATAATAATAATAATAATAAGTAACGAGTCTGTACAAACTGTAAAATTCTCGTTAATTATAATAGTTAAGAATAATAATAATAATAATAAAATAATATTAAAATTATAATAATTATAATTGTAAGTAATAATAATAATATAATAAATAATAACAACAACAACAACAAAAACAATAACAATAACAATAACATAACAATACAATTAATATAATAATTATAATTATAATATTAACAATTAGAAATAATTATAATAATAATAATAAAAATACTAATAATATTCATAGTATAATCATAATAATAATAATAACTCTACTGACTCAATCCGTAAGTTTAAAAGTTTAAAATTGTTATTTATTTTCATAAGAATTTCGTTATTAGTAAAATTGTGAATTATAATAGAATATTTATAATTGTTTTAAGGAAAGCAACTTGGGCCATGAATAAGAATTTATACGTGCATATTATAGATTCGGTTATTCATTTTCATTATTAATTCATCATTAACTTTTATATTATTAATATAATTATTACCAAAGGATGGTATTGGGTGCTTACTTCTACTCCCAACCCAATATCTTTGACAGGAGAGGACTCAAATTTGTGCCATGCTTCATGCATGAAAAATCAAGTATCTTTTAATTAAAATTATTTTAAAATATCTATTGTAATAAAATATGGCAAAATATTGCAAATATTCTTAATATATAATATTTTTTATATTATGTTACATCGTTAGCTTGTTGCTTGGACAGGCTTACCGCCTTATTTAATAATCAGCAGTAATTAACTATTTAAAATTTCCTAATATTTAATAAACATTCAAACAATGTTGAAGTCAAGCGTTAAATACGTACGAACTAAATGGGAAAAAATGCAAAAAAATGTTTTAAATGTTACCCATAAGTTTCATTTTCTGTATTTTACCAAAGAAAGAGTATAATTTGAAGGATAACAAAATGATTTTTAAATATTCTCAATTTCATTAATTTGTCATATTAATTATTTATTAAATTATTGCATGATTCATCTATTTAAAAGATTATAGAGAGTCACAATATTTTAAATTTTACACGCAAATTGATATTGTCTACATATTTAGTAATTTCTCTGGAAGAAGAATGTAATATTATTTTAGTTATAACGTTGCGTGTTAGGTTATCTGCTGATAAGAATGAATATATGAAATGTTTAACCTTCCAGGCTTTTAAAATATTACTTCAGCCCAGTTTTATCTATAATTCACGAACAGCCATTAGCGCAGTTGTTACTTAAAAGCCAAACAGTGAAACAGTGAAAAAAAACAGGTGTGACAACCGCTGTTTCTTTGACAATACAATTTGACAAACTCAAGCATATTTTGATTGTACTATTTTCTTCCGTATAAATGAAGAAAGGCTCATGAGTTCAGACTTTTTCCAAATTAAATATGAATGTTCGGGCTGGTAAATAGAAAAACTGGCTCAAAATTTTTAAGTCACAGATCATTTAGTAGAACTCCAGTAGATAAGATAAAGGAC
>JABUQX010028170.1:50000-65000 GCA_015478945.1 Trachelipus rathkii | reverse complement strand
CTTCAAAAAAAAAATGAGATACAAAAGCTTTTTGGTTTAGAAAATATGCGGAGTTTTCATTTAGTACTCTCTCTCTCTCTCTCTCTCTCTCTCTCTCTCTCTCTCCTCTCTCTCTCTCTCTCTTCTCTCTCTCTCCCTCTCACACACACACACACACACACACACACACACACACACACACACACACACACACACACACATCAGAAATCTGCACATTAATTATAACTTTTGATCTCCAAATAATTTAATTAATACTTGACGCATCTTCGCTGCACTTATTCCACTAATTTTGAAAATGTTTTCACTTTCAACACATTGCTTTCTTTAACTTCTCCCCTCCTCAATTTCTATAATGGTTTGTTCACATTAATAACTATTAACTCAGTCTCTTAATATAATTATTGAAATATATATATATTTTTAGGCTATTCACTCACGATTTTATCTCTTTTTATAAATATATATACTTTTCTTCATATTGTCTTTCAACATACTTTAAACCGCTTAGCAACTCTTGGACTGATTTGATGCTATGATGCATGATTAAAACTTCATCGCTGTCGAAGACTCCCAAATAATCGAATGAATCTTTGTTCATGTGGATACAATCGTTAAGGTATATAGTTTGAACCGCTCTGTAAGCTTCTATCCAAGATTTAGCCCAATACCTGTAAAATAAATAACATAGCTACAATATATAAACAAGATTAGGGGAGGCTTGTAATTGGAAATAATATATATATATATATATATATATATATATATATATATATATATATATATATATATATATATATATATATATATATATATATATATATATATATATATATATATATTAATAAATAAAATATAATATATAAATATAACAAAATTATATTATTATAGTAATATATATATATTATATATAATATTATATATATATAATATATATATATATATATAATATAATAATTTCAAAATTGTAATGCATAAAGCTCATAAACATTTTAAATATTGAACCTATAAATCTAATTCAGAAAATATTTTGCAATTACTAATAATGAAAAAAAAAACAAGAAGAGTCAGAAAAGTGAAACGATTAGTGGCTTTTTATCGTGTTACAAGGAAAGTGAATGAATGAATACCCAACGCCCCATCCATCGCACGAACCACTACCCTCAACCTTAACCCATTTACAGAGAGTCTGTAAAATTGGCCAGTTAATATTTGAGATTATTAATTATAAGTACAATTTTAAAAGAAGTTTCTCCATAATTTCAACCATACGTCTGTTTGTTTCTCTTTTCATCATATGCTATTTTTGTGCCCCTAAGCAAACGTTCGCTCGGGACACAGATGGGAGATCAAGCTAGAAAAAGTTGAACAAATGAACTCGATTTTGGGAATTTTCTTTAATTTATTTTCCCCCATTGGAGAACGTTAACACCACTTGATACTCATTTTCATTAGGAAGCAAATTTATCATTTTATTTGCTTCATTTTTGCCTTCACTTTCCTATTCGTCATCACTTCTTGATGCAAAGAGAAATTTCATCTCATCTGAATATCTGATTAGAATTAGAAAAAAAAAAATCTTACTTTCCTGATATGGTTTTAAAGCTTTAATGACAATTGCAATGCTAATTCAGCCATTTTTGCTTGTTATCATGGAATATCAAATCAAATCAAATAACAAATTATTCTGTCAATGGTATTTATTACAAAATAATTATTAAAAAAAGCAATTTAAATATAAGAAGAAATCAGAAGTTAGTTGCTTCAATGGGCAAACTAATTGTTGTTAGGCGAGATGTCATTCAAAATGAAAGGAGTAATGGCGAGTGGAATCGTCAACATAGGAGTGGATAAGTGAAGAACTAATGGAGAGAAGGTCATTAATGAAAAGTAGTAAGAGAGTTGGAGATTGTACGGAACTCTGAGGAACACCACCATTTATAGATTCAAAGGATGAATGGTGGCCGTTTTCAACGGCCACTATAGAACGACCGGAAAGGAAATCAGAGTGAAGGAAACTATAGAAATCATAGATTTGTGCCAGACTTTATCGAAGAATTTCCATATGTCTAGCCCCAAAGCGAAAGATTCACAGAAATCCGGAACAGAAGAGGTCCAGGAAGCAAGAGAAGATCACCAGTAGAACGTTTCTTACGAAAGACATACTGGCGAGCAAAGATAAAGAATATCAGACCTGAGATGTTTGTTTTCAAATATTTCTGTTAGGAATAAATTCGAAAACCTTAGAAGGAACAGAAGTTAAAGCGATAGGATAATAGCTTGAGGGCTGAGTGGAGTCCCCATTTTTTCGACATAGGCCGAAAGAGCGCACGATTCCGGTAGGATTGTATGGTCAAAGCTAAAAGGCAGATAGGAAATAGTTTACCAAGGTAGGGTGCAAGCTCCGAAGCACAAGTTTTTGAGAACCACGGGAGGAATGCCATCAGAATCATACACCTTCTTAGAATTAAGTTCAGAGAAAGCAGAATTAGCATCTTTAGAGGAAATTGTAATATTAAATGAGTTGGCGGGGAAGGAAGAGTAGGAATAGCTCCGTAATCATCAAAGGTGGAATTAGAGTCAATTGTTTGAGGGAAGAGTTCTGCATTATCAGAAGGCTCATCGACAATAATTGTGCCATTGGAATATACTAGAGGAGGGAAACGGGAAAGGGAAAAAGCCTAATTAGAATTGACATTCTTTTCAAAGCACCAGAAAGAGCGAGGGAAAGAGAAACCATAAAGGACATTGTATTTTATATAGAGAAAAGATTTTTAGCTTTAAGAAGAATAGAGTTTGCACGATTTCGGGATGAAATATAAGCTGCATGAGATTTTTGGAGTTTGAAGACGACTCCCTGTGGGCCCATGGGCGTAGGCAGGATTTCATTTAGGGGGGGCAAGGTTGAGTGATATATATAATACTATACTATAATATATATATATATATATATATAAGTATATATATATATATATACTATATATATATATATATATATATTATTAATATAAATATATATATATATGCAGATTTATCACCGCCAAATGCTAATCTCGACATACTGAGAGTTCCACTCGGAGAATTACTGTCTGAAGAAGATAGCTGTATAAAAAGCCACAGCTTAGTTGACTTCAAGCCAATATGAAAACGAAACCACATTAAAACTATAAAAAAATGTATGTTTACTTTATAATACGTTAGTAATTAGTAATTACTCCTTCAGTATCTATCGATTGATATATCTTTTTCAGCTTTTCTACTAATAAACCCTTAAAGACGTCGTCTGGCAAACATATAAGGTTTAGTTTTTTATTTCGCCAAGATTTAGGGGGGGCAAGTGCCCCCCGCCCCCTGCCCACGCCCATGCTTGTGACTAATAGCACAAGAACGGTCAGAATTAAACCAAGATTTGTTAGGTTTAGTTGAAGGGAAAGATTATGTAACATGCCCTTCCATACCAGAAAAAAATCGCATCGGTTATGCTTTTAGCACACTCCGAAGAACCCCTTCCCCTTTGACTCATTTGAACTGAATGAGTCAAAGGAGATTTTACTCTCCATCAGCGGGATTCGAACCTGGACTCCGCATCGCTAAGTTAACAGTGACCGGGAGCTCTAACCACTAGACCATCTACGTTCCCATTCCATGGGAAGTCAAAGAAATATGGCGGCAAGTCCGACCAGTTTGTTGCACCAAAGTGCCAAAAAGGCTTCCTCAACGAATGCAGAAAACAGAAGGCTTGAAGAGATAGAAGAGAATACAGAGATTAGAAATTGATTGGAGGAACGCAAAGCAGTAAATAGTTTAACAAAATAAGGTGAAAGCTTAGAGATTAGGAAAAAGTCTGAAATATTGGTTTCATCTTCAAGGTAATTGGGGATAAGAGTACGGATCTGCATCAACTGCTCGAGATCATTTTAGATAGAAAGGTGGTAGGCAAGTTCACAGCCGTATCTTGAGAATTAGAGAGAAGCCACTGGCGGTGGTGAAGGTTAAAATTACCAAGATTCATGAACAAAGAAAGGTGAAGAAGATAGAACGTGTTCTAATTTGGAGTTTAAGTGTCGAAGAATTTATGATAGTCAGATGAGTTAGGAGACAGATATACAAAACCAATGAATTTATTAGTAAAGCGACAGGACAGCTTGAGTCATAAGGCGAAAAATCGGAAGACTCCAAATCAGAGACACTGGAACAAACGACATCATTGCGCACGCAACCCGAACAAACGTCTTTGGTTGAAAATTGAGGATAGAGTAGGGTTTGATATCAGAATGCTCAAACAGGTGAGATTAAGTATCTGCTTTTGTTTTCAATAGGTTGGAAGAAATTACTGAAGAAGGAAGATTGTGCACCAGAACAAGCCGCCAATTCCGTGACAGCAACAACCCCCAAAACCCCAAAACCCCAAAACCCCAAAACCTAAGGCACGCATCCCCCAAGATGTGATTGGGGGAACGGCGGATGAGTTTTTTTTTTTTTTTTTGGAAACCGTCCCTCTTAGCTTCTCCGAAGATAATCGTGTGGTTGCCATTTTTTTAATGATAAAAGCGTTGTCTGAAATAGCGCTTTATGGTGTGTAATAAAGGAGAGACTACTCCTGTGTAAAAAGAATGTGAATATATGCTAAAGGGAAGGGCATTGCGCCCTGAAGCGCCTTGGGATGTGCCCAAGTACCCTTTATATGCCCACTTAGGGGTAATCTCATCTCTTAGAATGAGCTACGTCCTCCCCTACCACATATATATATATATATATATAATATATTATACTATATATCTATATATATATAATATATATATATATATATTAATTATATATACTATTATATATATATAATATATAATTTATTATATATATTATATATCATATATATATATATAATATATATATATATATTTATATATATATATATATATATAATATATATAGTATATATATACAGTGATGGGTATCATATGCGCCTCCGAAGCGATAAAAGCATTCCCCCCAATGGGTATATATACCTCAAGGAATGTTAGATTTGGTTGAAACATTCCTCTGCACTCCGTTGCCCGTTTGTTCTTGCTTTATTAGCTTTACCTTTAAGGTGGGAACTCTAGTGTATTTGGCCATATCTTAATAATAATAATAATAATAATAATAATAATAATAATAATAATAATAATAATAATAATAATAATAATAATAATAATAATAATAATAATAATAATAATAATAATCCTACCTTGTAAAAGTACCATCTTGGCCATATGGAGGTGGATAATAATAATAATTATAATAATAATACTAATCCTACCTTGTAAAAGTACCATCTTGGCCATATGGAGGTGGATAGTAAAAGGTTGTAAGGTGAACAAATCCGTCATCCTCGTAATATTCAAGAACTCTTTTAACATTTTCGTGACACGTGGTTTTGTAAAGGAAAATTTGATCTATTCCTAATAACCTAAGAGATTTCTATCCATTCTATGAGACGAGAGGAAAAGTCTTCGTTGTAGTAATATAAAGCTTTGCCACAAACTCCAATTTTGTATTTTCTGCTTTGTAAGAGTAGAAGTTTTTTATTAAAATTTATACTATATATTTTATTTTTTTTTATTATTTTTTCATCAATTTTTATTTTTAAAATAAAATTTTATTTTTCTATATACTGAATTTTTTTTACAGAGGTAAACAGCACAATAAAGTCTTAAAAAATTATTTTTTACTTAGAAGATAAATTGATGAAGCTGTTGAAAAAAAACTTTCTAATAAGCAATATGCATTTCATATAGAATTATATTAATTTTTTTTTTTTTTTTTAAATTTTTAATAAAAATATTTTAAGAAACTGACAAAAGATTATCTCTAAAACTAATCTCTAATTTACCATAAACTTTCTTATAATGTTTCCTTTATAAAAAAAAAAAAAAAAAAAAAAAAAAAAAAAAAAAAATTATATCAAAGCTAGTGCGGTTTTCACGTCTTTTTAAATCATTGACTATTTTGTTGGAATTAATTTTAATACTCCACTCAGAACCCACACACACACCACACAACACACACACACCACCACCACACACACACCTATTGTCTGCACACACACGCGATATAGACACTCACACAGACATTCTATTTTCTTCCTACACACACACAAGAAACACAAACACACACACCCACACCACACAGTCAACTTAAGTTACATACACCACAACACAAACACACAAACCACACACACACGAAGAACACACACACAAACACATTCGAGAAATTTCTAATAGTCTGTTACAAACTTATTCGCTAAAATGAAATAGCACTATTAACCTAATATTATTCGTCTCATTAAGCCATTTATGGATTATTCATTTCAAGAATCACAACTATTTTACACAACGGAAATTTTCACAATGTCAGCAATATATATATATTATTATATATATAGTTATATATATAGTTATATACCTACTCTCATCATATATAATCATATATATATAATATAATATATATATATAATATAAATACAATATATATATATATATAAATAACTCTATGTAATAATATACAATATATATCTATATATATATATATATATATATAAATATAATAATATATATATATATATATATATATATAGTAATATATATATATATATATCACTTATATAATATATATATATATATATATATATAATATTATATATATTATATAATATACATATATTATATATATATATAATATTAATATATATATATATATATATATATATATATATATATATATATATATATATATATATATATATATATATGTGTGTGTGTGTGTGTGTAGGTAGGTGTGTAGGTGTGTAGGTGTGTGTGTGCCTTTGTTTGAGTGTGCATGTGTGTTTTCTATTTATTTACCCAAATTCATTTAATACAAACATCATTAATAAATAAAGTTAAAAATCAAACCTTAACTTTGTTCTTTAGCCCAAGTTTTGTTTCCGTTGTTTCCATGGATCTTGAGAAAGTATTTGGAAGAAATTCAAAAAATATTCCTATACTTTTCTAGACCATTTTATTATGCTTTGTGTAATTATTAGTTAATTTAATTTTTTAATATTTATTTTTGCTTTCTATAATTAATCATTTACTTATCAAAGTTTAGTGAAAATATTTATTTAAACTTTATATATTGTTGCTTTTAAGATTTTAATATCTATTATTTAAGCCTTTCTAACTTTAATCGCCTTGATAGAGAAAAATATATATACTATACTACTACTATATATACTATAAAATATAATAATAATATAATATTATTAATATATATATAATATGATATATTATATATATATATTATGATATATTATATATATAGTAGTATAAATATATATATATATATATGATAATATAATATATATATATATAGTATATATATATATATATATATATATATATATAATATATATATATATATATATAAAAATTATCTTAAATTATATATATATATATTTTATTTTTTAGCTGGCGTCTGAAGAAGACACGAGGGAGTGCCGAAACGTAACGCCTTCCCCCCCCCCTCTCTTTTAATATCTCACGATTAAAGTGCTAATTTTTCTTTTTTTCTTTTTCTTTTTTAACCTCTTTGTTATATTTAGTGGTTTTTTACTTTAATTTGTGTTTGAGTGCAATGAAGGTGAAAGTAACTCATAAAAATAATTTTTGATATATATATATATATATATATATATATATATATATATTATATATATATATATATATAATATATATACATCGATTGTATGAACGCTGCTCCTGAGACTTGATATATATATATATATATAATATTCTTGTATGCATTCTTTATAGTAGATATTCATATATATATATACATTTATATACATATCAAATTTAATATAACTATATATTATTAATATACTATATATATATATTATATATATATAGTATATTATATAATTATTAATATGTATATATACCTATATATATTAAATATATATAATATATAATATACTATAAATATAATATATATATTATATATATATATATATAATTAATGAACTCGTTTTGTGAAATTTACTGTATAAAAGGCATTTGCAATACTCTTTCGAAAATTATTTTTGACTTCAAAATTCTTTTCTATTGTTAATAATAATAAGTAATAATAATAATAATATATAATACATAATAAAATAATAATAATAATAATAAATAATAAAATAATAATAATAATAAATAATAATTAATAGATAATAAATAATACTATCATAATAATAATAATAATAATAATAATAATAATAATAAATAATAATATAATTTTAAAAAATAAAAATAAATAATAAATAATAATAATTTATTTAATAATAATAATAATAACTAATAATATATTTAAATAATAATAAATAATAATAATGAATAATAATAATAAATAATAATAATATAATAATAATAATTAATAATAATAATAATGAATAATTAATATGAATAATAATAATAGTCAATGAATGTATAATAATAATAAGAATGACTAAATCAGGTTAAGATAGGTAAAAAGGGTAATTAAGAAAATACTGGGGAGGGCTACACAATGTTCTTTAATTTAGTCTTTTAAAAAAAGTTATTAAGATTATTCAGCGAAGCCTTTATAAACATAGTTGGAGTGTCGGCATAATTTGGTTGACCAAAAAAACACGCCTGATGGATAGAAGGTGCACTGAATATGGGTTGGGACTCTGGCAAGTATTCAAACGAGTTAATGTTCTTTACTAAATTGTATGCAGTTTCATAACATTGTAGAAATAAAATGAGTAATATATTAATAATAATAATAAAATAAATACTAAATAATAATATAATAATAATAATAATAATAATAATAATAATAATAATAATAATAATAATAATAATAATAAATAATAATTATAAAAATAATAATAATAAAATTAAATAATAATAATAATAATAATAATAATAATAATAATAATAATAATAATAATAATAATAATAATAATAATAATAATAATAATAATAATAATAATAATAATAATAATAATAATATTGCAATAATAATAAGTAATATAATTAAAATATAATAATAATAATAATAATAATAATAATAATAATAATAATAATAATAATGATAATCATCATAATAATGCAAAAAATGTTATTGCATTATTATTTATAGCTGGAAAATTTGTATTCTGGTAACGTTAATTTATTGTAATTAACAATCCTAAAAATACAAGTGTATATATACAGGATTCAGAAATGCAATTAAAATTAATTTTTTTTTATATCCTCCTTTAAAAGGGACACAAATTAAAATTTGGAATTTTCAAGCTAATATTCGAAAATATTTTACCTTTTATGTAGCCAAATTTCACATTGTATTTCTACCCACGTATCGTAAGGGCTCAGAAATGTCACTAAATCGCAAAAAATTGATAATTTTGAATTGACGAATTTATTAACTTACAGACTTTCAGAACAGGCGCCATAACTGAACCTTTTCCCTCGAACCAAAATTGACAATAAAGATCTTTCTCTTCATACTTTTTGGATTCTCCATCGTAAAGAGAGATAATTCGAACCACTGAGTAATATATATATATATATATATATATATATATATAATATATATATTATATAGTATATCTATATATATTATCATATATATATATATATATATAGTATATAGTATGAGTATAATATTTATATATATATATATATTAATATATATATATTATATATATATTTATATTATTATATATATATATATATATTATATATATAGTAGTATAATATGATAATATATATATATTATGTTTATATATATATATATATATATATTTATAAACTATATATATATATATTTATATATATATTATATCATATATATATATATATATATATATATCTATATATATATATATTATATTACTATATATATATATATATATAATATATATATATATGTATTATACATATTATATATTATATATATATATATTATAGTTAATATATATATATAATATATAGTTTATTATATATATAATATATTATTACTATATATATAATATATTATATAATATATATATATATAAATAGTATATATATATAATTATATATATATTACATACGACGTTGCTTTAAGAATAGCATGCTTTTGATTTAGAATTTAGAGAAGAAAAAAGCAGGCAATTTTACTACAAATTGGAGTGGCAAAAAAAAGTGCCAGAAGAAGCAAGACTGAAGTTACTGTATGTTCAAAAGGTCAATCAGAATTCTGTTCTCCTTTGCGACGGTAAGATTTTTACAATGACAACTGAATGGCGAGCCCTCCAGTTCTCTTCTACAACGCCATTGGCACATAGCAGGTAGTTATAGAAAAGGAATAAAAATTTCTTCCATTAAGTGTGTGAGTAGTTATGTTGCATACTTTTTAAGTGAGACGTGTTAAAGGGATCTGTACTTTACTCTGGTCAGAAATGTGGATAAATTGGAGTGGTACAGCATTAGTAAGTTGGTTCATAATTAGTTTAATAAGTACATATGTAAGACGAGATCTTTGCAAAATTTGAATATTTAGTATGAAATGAGTATATATAATTCAAGCAACCTGAACACAAATCGCCCAGGCTTAGCTCTTCAACTTTTCTTAACCTATGGGTTTGCAATAAATTAGATTTTTGTTGTTGAGAATGTGTTGCATATGGGGTTGATTGTTCACAGGAAAATATTACTGGAGAGATGACAAAGAGAGTCATGAGATGATGAAAAATTCGGATGTTTTTGAGTGGGCTTGGTAAAGCCTTAAAGTTTTTAAGATATAATAACACAACATAAAATATTATTGTAATCAATGTACAATGGAGATATATTTTTTATCTCCAGATTATATTCTGCGAAGCGGGATATAAAATGAACTTTACAGCAAGCCTCAAATTTTTAGTCCTGGATGCGTCGAAATTGTTGCACAGTAATAGCAAAGAATTTAGGGTGGTATTTTCTCAGTGATGCTGGTAGAGAGTGTCGATGTAGTTGTCGCGTCTCCATCTTTTCATAAGAAAAATAAATAAAAGTTTAAAATTATGCGTGGAGATATGCATTGTTTGCTATGAGGTGGAAAGATGGTTTATGTAATTAAGATTATTATGTAGTTGATTCAATTTGTGCCATTCTTTAACCGGTTTCCATATGTGCAATTTTGATTGGCAATTCAATATATCGTAAGTATAGTAGTGAATAGAATTTATAGTCTTTTGTTTCTGTTGACTGTGATGTACGTTACATTGTATATAAGGTTGCGGTTGGGTATATATATATATATATATAGTATATATATATATATATAAATATATATATAATATATATCTATATATATTATATATTAGTAATATTATTAATATATTATTATATATATATATATTATATATATATATATTATATTATTTAATATTAAAATGTAGTGTCAATCTTATTTTAATTATATATATGAGTAAACAACTTCACAGAGAGCAAATCCCATTTGTGTAAAGAACTTTGTGGTAGCAAGTTTTCTCTCTAATTTCATAATTACTTAAAAATTTTTCGACTTCTAAAAACTCCAAAAAATTAGAACACGTGTTCTTCCTGTAATGAACATATTTTCAGTTGTTTCAAAGTGCTCACTCGCACCACTATTTTCCACTCTATTCTGAAAAATACATTATGATGATCGCCTAATCGGTTCTCTATCAATAACAATCTTGAACATTTGTGGCAGCTTCACTGCTCCTATCATTGCACTTTCCACAGGTTGAACTCAGAATTAATAAGGCCCTTCTCGTTGAGTGTGTCTCTGGAAAGGAGCTATATATCCTATTTTTATTTCCACTGGACGCCAAAACTCGTAAACTTTGTTATGTCTGCAGGTTGGGCGCTCTCTCGCGCAGAGATGCTGTTTTAAACTCTCGCACCTAGTGGTTCTTATATTTCTTCCGAACCGTGAAGCCCTTTTTTTGCTATTCTAAAAAAAAAACTCGCTCTTATCAGAATAATGATCTTTCTATTTGGTGCTTCTTCCACTCTTCTGCTAAATCTTCTGCAACTCTTGCTGAAAACTTTTGAAACCTTTTTTCTTCTTTAGTTCTAATCTATTCTCCTTTACTTTATTCGGCCAGCAACCTAAATATATTTTTTTCATCAAAGGGGAAGATCTTTTTCTCTTACGTCTAATCCGACTGGTCCTGACGGTACTCTATGTGGCTTTTCCTATATGTTTTTAGAAGGATGACACAGTATTTTCAAAGGTAGCATTTTAGAAATTAGAACTTTCTAATCACCTTCAGTAACTTCCTTACAACGTCCCACACTTTCATGCAATGTGTATTATTACTTTTGGGTGACATTTTTACACTGCCTGAGATGATTCCACTCATTCAACTCCCCCTTAAGAATAGTGGTATCTAAAATATTTTTCTCTAAAGTCACTCACTTACACTGACTATTATAATCTCTTCTCTCTCTCTCTGCCGAAATTTTGCTTCACTCTTTTTATAATTTTAAATATTATTATTATTATATATTATTATTATATATTATTATTATTATTATTATTATTTTATTATTATTATTTTCTTATTTTAATTATTATTATTATTAATATTGATATTATTAATTATTATTATTATTATTATTATTAATCTCTTATTGATGCTGACTCTTTAAGGCTATCGGTTTTTAAATTGGGGTGAGGGTGGAAGAATTTTTATTCCTTTTTTTCAATAAGTTTTCAAACCTACTTAATCTTTTAACTATTTCACAGTGAAATTGAAGAAATATCTCTTTGAAATATTATATTCGCGAATACTTAGAATTTTCAAGAAGTTCGCAAGAAAAAACTAGTTTTGAATAGCAAATCAGGGTGGAAGAGTTCGTTTCAGGTACCTTTTGACGAACGTTCCATCAATACAATTACATTTATAATGCTGTAATTAAAATTTGAATATTTAGGGTCAACCTGAAGTTGTCCAGAAGCTAGTTTGTGTCAGATCACGCATTTAGTGTAAAGTATCTTAGTCGTATTTCTTCTTACTGACTAATGTCAATTAGAAGGTTTAAGTAAATTTTTAATTACTGAAAAATTAAAATTTTTAAACAATGAAAAAAGTATTTATTAAACAATTTTTTCTCTATTTTAAAATTAACGTCGTTATTAATTAGAGAGAAAAGTGTGAAACCAAATCAATTAATACTTTTCGATTCTCCCTGTACTCATCACAAGAGAACGAACAACGGTAATCAAAGCAAGAATATAAAAAAGAGATAATTCTCCAAAATAAATAAATTAATAAATAAATAAAATAAATAAATAAATAAACTAACAAAGCTGCTAATACCTTGATATATCAGGTATAGCTGTAGAAAGTTTGGTCGCGTTGACCAAAAACCGTGGCAAGTTCGGATGTCTTGAAATGAATTTTTGATCGTACTCTTCCTTTGGAAATCTTAAATCACGTGTTCTTTTAAGATTCATACATTCATAAGGAGCACGACGAGTATTTCTTTTTGGAGCTGCAATAAATATTATTATTATTATTATTTTATTATTATTTTTATTATTATTATTATACTATTATTATTATTAATTGTTCTTATTAATTATTATTATTATTATTATTATTATTATTATTATTATTATTATTATTATTATTATTATTATTATTATTATTATTATTATTATTATTATTATTATTATTATTATTATTATTATTATCAATTGTTATTGTTGTATTTGTCGCAATTATTTTTATTATTGTAGTTATTATGATTATAATTATAATTAGTATTATTATTATTATTAATTATTATTATTATTATTATTATTATTATTATTATTATTACTTATTCATTATTATTATTATTTTTTATTATTATTATTTTATTATTATTAATTATTATTATTATTATTATTATCATTATTATTATTATTATTATTATTATTATTATTATTATTATTATTATTATTATTATTATTATTATTATTATTATTATTATTATTATTATTATTATTATTATAATATTATTATTTCATTATCATTATCTCCAAGACAAGAAAATAGTCCTCACACATCAGCATCAATACTGTTCAGTCTTTATTATTATTATTATTATTATTATTATTATTATTATTATTATTATTATTATTATTATTATTATTATTATTATTATTATTTATTATTATTTAATTATTAATTATTATTATCATTATAATTATCATTATCATTATCATTATTCATTATTATTATTATTATTATTATTATTATTATTATTATTATTATTATTATTATTATTATTATTATTATTATTATTATTATTATTATTATTATTATTATTATTATTATTATTTTATTATTCACACACCTTCCCTCCCCAAGACTGGAGGTAAGGTGCGACACATGCACTGGAAACAGAAAAGTAGTAGAAGAATATGACGCAAGTCGAAAAGAAAGCCCAGCCTTACAGCCCCGTTTTGACCCTTTAGTGAGAACTCGCTGCAGTCAGAAAAATTCACCCTAGAGCTTCACGGGAACCACGATGGGCCCTCACTATGGTATCTCGTCAATGTAGTTCATCCCTTGTCCCAGGTGGCAAAAATACTTCCTCATAAAACCTCGAAAATCACTCCTATTATGTATCATTCTTTCCTCCTCTGCCAAACTCACATTTCTCTCCTCCAGGCATTCCTTTACTGCTCAATCCACTTTTTCTTCGGTCTCCCAGCCGGTCGATTTCCAGCACACTCACCACTATACCTTAGCCAACCGACTATCATCTATCCTTTCCACATGACTAAAACATCCAAATGTACTTTCATTTATTTTCTCATTTACTCATTTCTTCACACCACACAACTCCCTAATGCGTTCATTCCTCATTTTATCAATTCTTCTCACACCTAAAACGCCCCGAAGATTTTATAATTTAGATCAATACCTCTTATTCCAGACTAAAGTTTCCCTACTATACATTAATACAG
>JABUQX010028170.1:27500-30000 GCA_015478945.1 Trachelipus rathkii | reverse complement strand
AAGGGAACGGATGTGTTGCAGAGTTGTATTAGAAAGTTGGAAGAATATGAAGTGCCTAGAGCAATTTAAATCTAGTAATGTAAAGGGACTAAGTCCCTTTTGAAGGGTGGTGTTTGGGGGGGGGGATTCGCTAGCGTCACATGAGGTATGTTTTTTAAGAAATAATGATAATGTTGAAAATTTTAATATTATACAAATACCAAATAAATTACTAAGATATCGTAATAATCGTAGTCAGAATGCCCTAAAAATAACGAAGTAACGCACTCGTAGTTTTTCTTTCAAAAAACTTGAAATAACGATAACGAATTACTTTAAGCTTTTTTAATTCATATTACATATACGAGAAACGTATAATGGAATACTTTTGAGTAGCGATGTCCACCTCTCTCCTCTCTCTCTCTCTCTCTCCTCTCTCTCTCTTTCTCCATCCCTCCTCTCTCTCTCTCTCTCTCTCTCTCTCTCTCGTCTCTCTATAATATAAATATATTATAATAATATATATATATATATATATATAATTATATATATATTAATATAAATATATATTATATAATATATATATATATGTATATATATATATATATATATTATTATATAATATATATTATAATATATATATATAATAATTATAAATATTAAGATAATAAATATATATATATTATATATAATATAATATATATTATATATATATATATATAAAATGTATATTATAGTATATATATATATATAATTATATAATATATATTAATATATACTATATATAATATATATATATATATATATATATATATATATATATATTATATATCATATATAATATAATAATTTATATATAATAATATATAATATATATTATACGTATATATATATATATTATAAATTATATATATATATAATAATATATAATAATTATATTAATATATATATATATAAAGAATATATATATAATATATCGAAATATATATATTTATATATAATATATATATATATATATATATATATATATAGATATATATTATATAATATATATAATATATATACTAATATATATATAAAACGTAATATAATATATATAAATATATATTATATATATATTATATATATATATTATATAATATTATTATATTATATATTATATTATATATATAGTATATATTGTAATTTATAAATAATATATATATTATATATATATAATATTATAATTATATATATATATATAAATATATATATATTATATATAATATATAATATATATATATATATATATATTATATATATATTAATATATATATATAATATTATATATATATATAATATATATATATATATTAATAATATATAATAATATAATATATATATATATCATCTACCTTTTTTACCCTAAGACTGGGGTAGTCGCGTCCATGCACCGAAAAACAGAAAATAGTAGAAGGAATATCATAAGTCGAAAAGAAAGCATCCTTACCGCCCCCTCTATACTTATTAGTGGAAACTCGTCGCAGCCAGAAAATCCATCCTAGAGCTTCACGGGACCCCCCCACAACGACCCTCACTATGCATATCTTCAGTGTAGGGTTCATCCCAGGTGGGTCACAATCATACCCTCACAAAACCCCGCCCATTCACTCCTATATACACCTTTCTCTCGCCTCCCCAAACTCACATTTCTCCCTCCAGACATCCTTAATGACTCAATCCATTTTCTTCCGGTCTTCCAGCCCGTCTATGCCAATACACTCACACCTAATACATCCGCTTAACCAACAACCATCCCTTCCATATGATTAAAAAATGACCCAAAACCATCTCCCTTACTTTCATTTATTCTCTCATTTACCAATTTTTTCACACCACACCAACTCTCTAATACGTTCATTCTTCATTTATTAATTCTTCTCACACCTAACATGCCTCTAAGATTGTCCATCTGAACAACATTGAACTTTAGATCTATATCTTACTCTCAGACCAAGTCTCACTATATACATTAACACAGGTAACAACCATACCCTCATTTAAGAACCCCAGCGACTAAACTAGTCCTTTTACATTCACCAAAGATTTTATTGCACCAGCCACCTTCCTCCATTCACAAACTTTCCGTACTTAACATCTCGCATACCCGGGTCCCTTTTCATCAACAATTATATCCTAAAATTTAAACTCAGACACTTGTTCAGCTGCTCACCATCTAACATAACTTCACACCGAGGGACTGTCCTCACTCACAACCATAAACCTTATTACTCTTTCTACGCTTACTTTCAAACCCTCCTTTACACACCTTGCCAAATCCCTCTACCAATCCTCTCAAATTATTTCAATTTCACCACACAAAACCAAATCATCCGCAAATAATATATATATATTATAAATATATATATAATTATATATATATAATATAAATATATATAATAATATATATATATATATATTATATATATAATAATAAAGATTATATATATATATTTATATAGTATAATATATGTAATAGTCC